>NC_069434.1:491137-517372 GCF_026875155.1 Cherax quadricarinatus | reverse complement strand
CTAAAAACTAAAAATTCCCACTTTTTTTTTTTTTTTAAAAAAAACCCCCAAAATACCTTTTTCCCCCCCTTTGAGGCCCTGACTTTGCCCCTTACGTTAAGTTAACTTAAATTTTTCCCAAGGACCCTACCCTTTAAACCCTTTGGGGGGGTTTTTGGGCGTACATTAGCTAGCAGTACTAAAGACTCAAAATTAGAGTAACAGAGTATGACGGAAATGCACAATTCGCCCTTCCATCCAGGAGACAAGGTGTTGGTGTAGGACCTAACCGGGACCCCCTTGAAGCGTTTACGGCGAAAAGATTAGGAAAGGAAAAATACTGATGTACCACATTGTAACATTGATAAATCAAACACTAAAATCCACAGTAATCAATTTCTTTCATATCGACTGCCCTCGGTAATGAATGTTCTTTCATCCTCCAGGACGACTTGACCTCTTTGAGCTTCCTTCTGAAGTTTTAATCCCAGAGGTTAGTCCCTAGTCAAGGATAGCACCTTTCCAAGGTTCTGGTGAGGGTTTTGGTCGTTACTAGTAGTGACCGTAGTGGGTATTTGTGAGGAAACCTCAGTAGCAACCCACGGCCTTCACCCCTCTGTGCTGGGACCTCTTGTTCCGTGACAGTTCTGATAAGCTAGAATGAGAGAGAAGGTCTGGTGGTTTGCCAAAATCGGACCCTCAGTGGGCAATTGTGATGATATAGTACACAATTCCACTGAGCTGCGGTAACAAGTACCTTCAAGGGACTTTTGTTCCAAGAATCAGATGGAAGTGAGTGGGAGGATAGTGTAAGGTTGATGAAGTTTTGCCAAAGAATGGAGGAGGAGGCAGAGGAGGAAGAAGAACCAAGTAGGAGGGGGGGGAGCGAGGGGGAGAGGAGGAGGGGAGGAGGAGGAGGAGGGGGGAGGAGGAGGAGGAGAGGAGGAGGAGGGGGTGGGAGGAGGAGGTGGAGGAGGGAGGAGGGGAGGAGGAGGGAGGAGGAGGAGGAGAGAGGAGAGGAGAGGAGGAGGAGGAGGAAGAAGGAGGAGGAGGAGGAGGAGGGGGAGGAGGAGGAGGAGGGAGGAGGAGGAGGAGGAGGAGGAGGAGGAGGGAGGAGGAGGGGGAGGAGGAGGAGGAGGAGGAGGAGGAGGAGGAGGAGGAGGAGGAGGAGGAGGAGGAGGAGGAGGAGGAGGAGGAGGAGGAGGAGGAGGAGGAGGAGGAGGAGGAGGAGGAGGAGGAGGAGGAGGAGGAGGAGGAGGAGGAGGAGGAGGAGGAGGAGGAGGAGGAGGAGGAGGAGGAGGAGGAGGAGGAGGAGGGGAGGAGGAGAGGAGGAGGAGGAGGAGGAGGAGGGAGGAGGAGGAGGAGGAGGAGGAGGAGGAGGAGGAAGAAGAGGAGGAGGAGGAGAAGAAGAGGAGGAGGAGGAGGAAGAAGAAGAATACGTAATGATAACAATAATACATAATAATAATAATACAATAATAATAATAATAGGTAATAATAATAATATGTAATAATAAATGTTCACCCATGACAGTAACAAGATAAGGGGAGATAACATCTGATAAGTGCTGATGTTTGATGAGGGTAAATGAGGGTAGAGCTGATGCCAAAAGATGAGATGAACATCGCCCTCCCTTTGTTTTTGCTGGTATACTAACATTTCTGTCAGTTTGCCTGTCTGTCAAGCTCCCTGTCTATCTGTCTAGCTCTCTGTCTCAGAGAGCCACAAGACTCCGTCATCACTTTTACTCACATCTTCAAGCAGAGTATAGCACTTTGTCTGGGTTTCTTGGGTTATCCTAGGTAATTTATACTATGTATACTTGTATTTATGTGTACCTGTGAGACAGAGATAAACAGACAGATAGAATGAGGGAGAAAGATAATTAGATAGAATGGAGGAAGGGAAGCAGCATCCTACCCCATTGTTTTGACAGGCGGGAGGGGGGAGTGAGTAATGAGACAATATGTCATTTTGACAGCTGCCGACTCCTGGTAATTTACACTATGGAGGAGGAGGAGGAGAAGGAGAAGGAGGAAGAGTAGGGGGAAGAGGAAGAAGAGGAGGAGGAGGAAGAGGAGGAGGAGGAAGAGGAAGAGTAGGAGGAAGAGGAATAAGAGGAAGAGGAGGAGGAAGAGGAATAGTAGGAGGAAGATTAGGGGGAAGAGGAGGAAGAGGAAGAAGAGGAGGAGGAAGAGTAGGAGGAAGAGGAAGAAGAGGAGGAGGAGGAAGAGGAGGAGGAGGAAGAGGAAGAGTAGGAGGAAGAGGAAGAGGAGGAAGAGGAAGAGTATGAGGAAGAGTAGGGGGAAGAGGAGGAAGAGGAAGAAGAGGAGGAGGAGGGTGGAACACTAGTACACTGGTACTGGTACACTAACATTTCTGTCTGTCTATTTGTCTGTCTGTCAAGCTCCCTGTCTATCTGTCTATCCGTCTAGCTCTCTGTCTCAGAGAGCCACAAGACTGTGTCATCACTTTTACTCACATCTTCAAGCAGAGTATAGCACTTTGTCTGGATTTCTTGGGTTATCCTAGGTAATTTATACTATGTTTACTTGTATTTATGTGTACCTGTGAGACAGAGATAGACAGACAGATAGAAAGAGAGAGACAGATTGAAAGAGATAGAATGAGGGAGAAAGATAAAACACCATTGTGTATGACACCATGTTTCAGAGTTCCACAAGCTGCAGAATTAATAGGAATATGTTCAGTGACTGTATATTGGTATATATATTATAGAACAATAATAATAAACAATGTTTTGTATTGTTTGTTTTTGTAAACAAGTTTTGTAAACAATATATTGATAATTATGTTTGTGTGCTTATTGTGTTGTATACAACGAGTGTATATATGTACATTGCACCTTACTTTGGTCTCATAGGCCACATAAGTTATGTGAAAAAATAAAATAGTGAAAAAGACAACAAACCTTCAAATACAAGTAAACTAAAGTTTACCGGGTGAGCGGCAGTCGCCGCTGTTGCCATACGCAGCTCATTTTCTGCAAACTTCATGCATCCATATCTCTGTAAGTATTGATGGTAAATTTTTTTTGTTTATCCTATAATGTTTAGAAAAAAAAACTCTATTTTTTCATAAGAAAAAATAATTTTTTTTTTTTTAACCCTTTCAGGGTCCAAGGCCCAAATCTGGAGTCACGCACCAGTGTCCAAGAATTTTCAAAAAAAAAATTTGTTATTTTTTCTTATGAAATCGTAGAGAATCTTTTTGTGAAGGTAATAAAACAAAAAGTACGAAATTTGGTGGAAAATTGACGAAATTATGCTCTCGCGAATTTTGATGTGTCAGCGATATTTACGAATCGGCGATTTTGCCGACTTTGACTCCATTTTAGGCCAATTACATTATTCCAATCAACCAAATTCTTAGCTATTTCACTAGTATTTACTTCTATTCTATCGATTGAGCACAAGAAATCGCCAAGTCAACTGTTTCAACTACAAAATAAAGTGATCGGAAATTGTTAATTTGGCCAATTTAACACAAAGTTAAAAAATATTCCAATTTCAAAATAGGGTCCAGAATAAACAATGTAGGCATTCCTGGCACTAACTAACATTTCCTCTGTTCATTATTTTATATTTTGAGGCTTTACAATAAATTCCATTTTGAATTTTTATTCACATAATGAATTTTTATTCACACCAAAAAATAGAAGATTTACTGTTATGCAATACTGTAATAATTGTATAAATATCATCACCATATTTGTGAATGTATATTAGACCCACCAGCTGACGTGTATTAGACGTGTGAGGTCGTTTGTTTACTCTTGAATATCGGCCAAAAATTTAACATTTCCGCTACTTTGAGCTCAGTTTCAAGCCATTTCCAGTGCTAAACCAATCAAAATCATCTCTATTTCTGTAATATGTCTTCCATTCTATCAAATGAGACCAAGAAATCGCAAATACAACTATAAAAAACATGCGAAAAAACACTGCAAAGTTGCTGTTTTAATCGAAAAATCATGATTTCAGTTTTTTTCTCTCATTATACACAGTGTGCTGCAGGATCTGTTTTATGTGGTGCACACATACCACATAGATGTATTCTCTCATATCTAGGCCCAAATGTACCACTCACAGTTTATCAGAGTGAGCTGAGCTCATGGCGTAGATCTACGGTTTGGACACTCACCGTAAAGCCGTAGATCTACGGGACAGACCCTGAAAGGGTTAAATTTGGCCGACCCTGAGAACGAGTTTCGGAGAGGGCCTGTCGACCCTCAAAGGGTTAACCCTTTGAGGGTTTTCGTTGTACTAGTACGTCTTATGCGTAGGGGTTTTTGACGTACTAGTACGCATAAATTCTAGCGGCCTCAAATCTCGCGCGAAAAGGCTGGTAGGCCTAGGTGTGAGAGAATGGGTCTGCGTGGTCAGTGTGCGCGGTAGAAAAAAAATCTGGGACCCAGTGGTGCATTGTGGGAATGCCCTCTTAGTAAACAATGTCCACCATGCCTCGCGGTAAGAAGCTCCTCACTCCTCGGCGAATTGGGACACTTTTGTTCCCCAGTGACAGTTCTAATAGTGATGGAAGTGCCAGTGAAGATGAGTTTCGTGGTTTTTAGTGAGGTTTTGACCGAAACTAATGACCATAATATCGGTAATAGTGAAGAAAACCCAGACGACCCTCAGCCTTCCACCTCTGGTGCTGGGCCCTCGTGTTCACGTTCAGTTGTTCCAGAACCCAAGAGGAAACTTCTATTTTCCCAAATCCCAGACTCAGATGAGAGCATGGGTGATGATAGTGATAGTGAATATGAACTACAAGCTCTTCAAACTAGTTCCAGTAGTGATAGTGAAGTGCAATATTCCCCAGTGAAGCGTCAGTATATACGACGATATATGCGCTTCTGGAAGTGTGCCATATGTTATACCAAGGGGAAGGAGTGTATCTCGGAGTACATCCTGTGGCTGTACAACAGGAACAGACAGTGAAAATGACGAAGATACTGTTGCAATTGGGATGGGGAAAAAGTGCGTGGTGGTAGTGGTGCCGGCGGTGAGGCACCAGCAGTGGGCCATGCTGCCACCCACGCTGCCACCAACGCCGCTGCCTCAGCTGATCTAGAACAAAGGCCACCATCCCCCACTCCCCCACCACACCAGCCTCCACAACCACAACCTCCACAACCACAACCTCCACAACCACAACCACCTGTCATTGTCCAGTACCCACCAGCAGACCGCACCTGGGATTGGCAGGAAGCTGTCAATTTTGTTCCAAATCCCCACCAGTTTGATGGCAGCCGAAGTGGAATACGGCCATCTTGTGCACTTGGGAACAATGCCACTGAACTGGAATGTTTCGAGTTATTCTTTGACGAACCACTGATGAAAAGTTTTGTCATGGAAAGCAACACATACTACGAGTACACCATGGCAAACACAATACTTTCACCAAAATCACGTCTACACCAATGGAAGGAGGCAACTGTGGCTGAGATGTATCTTTTCTTTGCCACAATAATGCTTATGCCACATGTGTATAAGCACAAAGTGAAATCATACTGGTCAACAGACCCCCTGATTGCAACACCAGGTTTCAGTGATATAATGCCAGTGAATCGATTTGTGCTAATGTTACGTATGCTTCACTTCTCAGATAAAACCAGGCCTGACAGGTTATATAAGATTAGGAATGTGTTTGTGTATCTGAAACAGAAATTCAGTACTCATTTTTATCCCTTCAGGAAGCTTGTAATTGACGAGTCTTTGATTCTGTTCAAAGGAAGACTCTCTTTCAAGCAGTACATACCAAGCAAGAGGAAACGCTTTGGTATAAAGTTGTTTGTGCTTTGTGATTGTTACAGTGGTCTGGTATTGGATATTATTGTGTACACTGGAAGTTATACATTGCAAAATACCAGGAAGTTATTGGGCATCTCAGGTGATGTGGTTCGAACAATGATAGAACCATACCTTGGTAAGGGGCATATATACAGATAACTGGTACACAAGCCCCTCACTCAGTGATTTTTTGCAAGTGAACATGACAGATGTGTGTGGCACAGTGCGTGCAAATCGAAAACATATGCCCAGGTTTGACGCTGGCACTCGCAGAGGTGAGGTGCAGGCGTTTGCTGCCAATGACATCATGGCATTTCGGTGGCATGACAAACGAGATGTCACACTGTTGTCATCAATTCACCCTAATGAAATGGCAGACAGTGGCAGGCAGCATAGAGAGAGAAATGAACCCATTCTAAACCTGCAGCTGTGATTGATTACACCTTCAACATGCGTTTCAGTGGACAAATGTGACATGCAGATTGGGTTTGCTGATTGTGTTCGCAAGAGTTATAAGGGTACATCAAACTGTTTTTCCATCTTCTGGACATTTCCATGCTCAATGCTTATAATATGTATAAGATGAGCACCAGAAACAAACCACAGTACGGCGAATTCTGTTTGTCTGTCATCAGACAAATAGTATTCAAGTACCAAGGAAATGCACCTGCAATTTGACCCGCCCACCAAATTATCAACAACTACCTGCTCGTCTGAAGCATGGTGATCACTTCCTGGTAAAACTGCCTGCTACTGCTTTGGAAGAAAAAGGCTCAGAAGCGGTGTTAGTCTGTTCACATACAAAAAAACGCCACAACAACGCAGAGACACTCGTTTTATGTGTGAGGAGTGCAAAACTCCACTGTGCATGACACCATGTTTCAAAGACTTCCACAGGCTGCAGAACTTCTAGAAACATGTCTGTGACTGTATATGTGTATATAAATATAGAAAAATAGTAATAAACAACATTTCATATTGTTTGTTGTGTGTAAATATTTTCTGTAAACAAAATAATGACAACAGTGTTTCAGCCCTTATTGTGTAGTATTGAAAAAGAAATAACTTACAAAATACTGATCATGTTGGCCTCAGAGGCCATAAAAGTTACTCAGAAAAAGAAAATTGAAAAATAATTGAAAATAGTACATAAAAAAGTAAATAGAAAAATACCGGGTGACGGCAGTCGGCGATGTTACCATATGTTGTTCAATTTTGGCAAATTTCACACCTCCATATCTCGGTAAGTATTGACGTTAAAATTTTTTTGTTTAGCCTATAATTGTTAGAAAATAATACTCTATTTTTTCATAAGAAAAATAATTTTTTTTTTTTTGAAAATTTGGCCGATCCTGAGAACGAGTTTCGGAGAGGGCCCTGTCGACCTAAAAGGGTTAATGTTGGGGCTGTTGAAACCGAGCAAAAATTTAAAAACTGCGCTTTACAGTCATCCCCTGATATTTTTTCACTGTGCCAAAAAAAAAATGACGTTAGGTTATCATGAGTAGACTTTGGAAACTCTAAACCAATTAAAAACTCTCCCCACAGAGCAAAATCCTGAAAAGCAGAGGCTACTTCAGCAAAAAGTAAAATTTCTGTGGCAGGGGGTTAGTGGGGAATCATTAGCCCCAGGGGGTTTCCCCGGGGCATCCTTGGACATTCAGCACTTGGCAGGGGGCAGCAGCGACCTCCAAGCTCCGTATTTTTCCCCAACTACAGAGCTACCAAGTACCATGCCCCTATGATGACCTATTACAAGAAAAAACTGCACAAACCAACGTAGCCCCCCAGAATGCCAAAGTTACCAACAGTGAAACCTACAAATCAAAAAAAATGAGTAAAGGAAGACTGCCTAAACCGAAAGCAACCCCCCCGCTGCCAGCCAAACAAGTAACCTAAACTTTTATAACTACAACTTCTTTTAAAACTACAACAATTCCTGTAGTATTATGAGGCGAAATCAAAGGGAAAACAGCACCAAGGCCGCAAGAAACCCGAAAAATCAACTATTCAAAAAGTGTGTCGGGAGGACCCCGGCCCAGAAAACCACCCCATCACACCGCTAAAGGCGCCCCACAACAATAACAACAAAACGGGGCTGCCCAGCCCATCCTCCCTTTTTTCCCCCCGGATTAAAACCTCCAAGTAGTCTCTCAGGTATGCCCAAACGATCCAGATACCCAAAAAGACATGATCCCCAACTTTTATTGAAAATATGAACCTTCGAAGAGCTAACAAAAAAAGACACCGGGTGAAAAAATTGAGAACAAATCTCAGTCTTGAACAAAAGTTATAAAAAACCCCAGGAATGACTAACTGTGCAAGACCACCAGCAGTCTTTGATAGCCATACCCAACAAATAATATCTTTAAACAAAGGTTGAGGAACAGAAAAAAAGAATGGAAGAACAACTTGAAAAAAAGTTCAGTGACTACTTTGCTCCCCAAAGAAGAAAAAAACTGAAAAGATAAACTATCGGACCAGAAAATTTAGTTAAAGTCCATTTTTTTTCCCAGTGTATAAACCCAAAAAAAACAGTAAAGAAATTATCTGCAGTCAAAAAAGGACCAAACAAGTGTTTTTGTCCCAGAGTCAGAAATAAAAAACCCAGGTTATGGATCCCATGGTAAAAAAAAGTTTTTTGCTTAGACCCACCACAGGGGACGGGAAAAAAAAAAAACTTAATTTTTTTGCATTTTTAAAAAAAGAAAAGGTATACATAAACGGTGTCTTACCAAAAAAAGTCAAAAACCCCCTTATAGAGTCGGGGAAAACTTAAGCGGGAGAATAACGACACAAACACCAATGTTTTCACACGGGATGGGAAAAATTCTTGTTGGGGGAAAACAAATGTGGGTCAACTGTACACAATCACGAACGAGAATGACTATCAGATTTCTCGGGGTTCTAATCTTACAGAGAAAAAATAAACAATGTCCAACCTAAACCCTAGTAGTTTTTGTATGTTTGCTCCATTATTTTTTCAAATTTCATTGTACAACTCTTAGTAATTAAAAAATCAACTCCTCATTTTGTGATTTTATTAGAAAGCTAAGTCACCTTATGTAATTTTCTTATTTACTTTGTTTGTTAAACATTAGCTGAACTGATACTTTCTCTGTCCATTTTACTCCCTTTTTTTTTAAAAAATTTCTGTCAATTGATTTTATTACAAAAAATTATAATTACCATTCTATATAATTTCAATTTACTCTCACATTTTTGACTTTAATAATCATTACTTGTTAATTCCTTTACCTTTTTTAAAAACCAAAAATTTTCTTCTTGATATCTTAATTCCTTGTACTGCCTTATAACCTCAAGTATAACTACCAGTGCAATATTGAATGAAAAAAAAACATTACTTTTCCTTTTTTTGAAAATTTTTAAATTTTTTTTTTAAATTTTTATTAAAACCATTTTTACTACCAGAAATTTTATTTTTTTACATTAAACATTATTTTATACTTCCCATAAAATTTTGTTGCCAAATTTTCAAGTTTGTTTATTCAACTCCAACCTTTATATTACCCTTTGTACCTGTGTACCTGTGTACTTGGTGCCTCTGTCCTGTGTACCTGTCTACCATCTTACATATTTTAAAAACCCAAAGACTTTACCATTGTTTTTTTTTTTAATATTATTTTTTGGACTTTAATTGTAAATTTTATTTTGAAATTTTAAAATCTAGTTATACTTGATTTTGTCAACAACATATCCCAGACTCTAGTGCAATTGCAAGACCATTTCAATTTGTTTTTTTTATATTTTAAGTTTTATTTAATTCCTCTTAAGATTGTTTTCTTTCTTAGTGAAATTGTGTGGCAATTAGCGTATTTTCATTATATTTTTAAAAGGCCCTTAATATCTTTTGCAACTTACCAATCCCCTCATATATTTTTTAAAAATTTTTTTTCTACTTTTTTTTTTTTCTTTTGCTCCTTTAAATTTTGTAAAATTTTATCTTGTCAATTTAAATCTAGTTAATTCAAATTCTTGTAAACAACTTATATAACCCTTTTGGCAATTACACTGAGAGTCTTGTCCCTTTTTTTATATCTTTAATTTAAAAACTAGTTGTACTAAGCTTTTCTAGCCAAAAATAGTCAATCCCAAAATTCATTATATTGCCCATAGTGTAATTACTAGGGGCCCGGTCTATTTTTTTAATTTTTTCCATTTAGTTTTAAAACCTAGTTGAACTATGCTCACTCTAGGTAAAATAAAAGACTATCCCAAAAAAGTCTTACTTTAGACCTTAGTGCTTTACAAGTGAGAGTTGTGATTTTTAATTTTTTATTTTTATATTATTAGTTTATACCTTTTGACTTTAGCTCTTTCCCCGAAAAACACTAGACAAACCATTTTCATTATTGTTTATACAACTCTACATGCCCAAAATACTCTAGAAATTACTTGTAAAAAATTTCCAAACCCATACGAATCGTCAAAAAATAAAAACACACAACTCGGATATAAATAACCTTTAATTTAAAAAACCTAGAAGAGTTTGATCACGTTGCCCTGATCAAACCCAAAATCTGACACCAAAAAAAACCTTTTGGGAAAAAGTAACTGCCTTTACTACACAGCATCAAAAGCCAGCACTATCCAAAAACTTTATAAAAGTCTTTCAGTACTTAATCACATCGGCCCTTAAGCAAAACTATGATCCCTCCTGGCACCCTTGAATCACAAAGACACCCTTCTCCTGATTTTTTTCCCGGGGGACCTGGCTAAAAAGGGACACAATAGATTTTAAACCCCTCTACCAGGTCACGCAATCCAAAAAACTGCAGACCTCCCAAAGTTGGGGGGGGTTTGCAATCTATTACTTCCCCAGTTATCTTGTATCAGCCCCAATTGCTTTAGTGATGAATAGGAGAATACATTTTTGCAAATTTTACTGTAAAAAATTTTTTAACGCCTTAACAATCGGTCCCCATTTACTGGATACCCCACACAACCCCCAAAACTTCAGTGGAAAAATTAAAGGCCTAATAAAAAAACAGACAAATGAATAAGCACCACCCTTTTTATGGGGAAACCTTCAAATCAAAATTGGCCTACTAACTGATTTCATCAACAATTTTAACAACCAATTCTCAACCAAAAATAAAATAAACCCAAACCCGGACGCAAGTCAACCAAATAGCCAATTTGGCCAAAATACTAGCCCCCCTTAAATCAGGGATAATCACAGATAGCACTACAGACCATACCCCACCTTCCCCTTGACAAACATTAGTAAAAAACCTTTTAATACAACAAAGGGCTCATTTAGACTCCTGATGAGGCCTCAATAAGGAAGTTCACAGTGACCTAGGATGTGCTGGCCACAGAATTTTTCCAAAAGGCCAAAGGTTTGACGACTGGACAGACATTTTTCTTACAAAAAATATTGACTATAAACAAACATGTCCTATAAAAAGAAAAAAGATCACAAACAAACGGCTTTGGTTTCCCTGGCTAAAAACCCCACCATTCTGAAATCCCTTGATAAAAACCCAATATGAAAAGCAATATAGACAGGGTTTTAAAACACAAGATATTCTTAACACTATTCATCAGTCCCCCCAAAAGTAATAAAGAAGCCAAACAAATTTTACTACTCCAGTAAATTCAGACACAAGAGGGGATATAAAAAAGCCCGGAAAACACTCTTCAGATTTTTAGGGGGCCCAAAATAAAAAAAAACAAAATTTGTCCTAATAAAAAAATAAGAAAACCACTGAACCCACCCAACAGTAAACAAGATAAACGACTTCTTCTAACATAGGTTTTAATCTGCCCAAAAAAATCCCAGTACCAAAAGCCCATGCCGGGGGCTACCTAGATGGGAATTTCCCAAATTCCTTTTATCTTCTCCGCTGAGCCCCGGAAGTCACCGAGATTATAAAGTCACTTAAAAATAACTCAGGGGGTCTGTCTCATTGTACAAGAAGTGGCCATGTCCTCCCCGCTACTTCTCATGCTTTTTTTAAAAAGTCACAGAAATGCACCCTTCCCGAAACTACCAAAACGGCAAGGATTACCCAATACATAAAAGGTGGGGACCCTACGATTTAAACAATCTAGGGGCCCAATATCAAAATTTCCCTTGTATCCAAAAAACTTTTAGAAAATCGTGCACGGAGACTTATTCATTTTTAACATCACAAAAAAAATCAACCCCCGCCCAATTTGGATTCGGAAAAATAAAAAAACTAACGATGCAATTTTTAAAAAATGCTAGATCTCTTACACAGCATTGGGGAAAAAAAGGAATTCCCCTAGGATTTTTTTTTGACCCCAAGAAAAAGCTCTTTACACGTAGACCCGGATTTTCCCAAAATTGACCATTTGGTTAAAGGCCATGCGCCATATTTCAAATCTTACCCTTACTAATAGGTATCAGTATGTCCCATTAAAACAAGACAACAACACAGCCCGATACTGGAGTTCCGCGGGAAGGGCCCCCGGTCCGCTGCCTTCTCTATACATCAATGATCTTCCAAACGTATCTCGGCACCTGAACCCCATTTTTCCCTTTGCTGACGACACGATTTGTCATCTCTCACCCCCAATCTTGCAACCTCAAAACCATGTTAATGAGGGTGATCAAAATATCGACTTGGATGCGCCAAAAACTTACCTTAACATTGACAAAATCTCTACATTTGTTTGGTAGCAAGCGGGGTGCGCAAATTAACTTTTGATCGAAAACACCAAAAATTGGGGGCCCCCCCCCAACAACCGCCCAAACAACACCCCCCAAAAAAGGGGGCCCCCAAAACCCCCCCCCTTTTAATTTTAAAATTATTATAAACCCCAAAATCCTAGCTATCCTGGGGCAACCGAACCACAAACCAAAAAATCAACAAAAACCCAAAAAATAAACCAAAAACCCCTTTTAAAACCCCCCCCCCCAAAATCAAACTTTTCCCGTTCAGAATCCTTTTTTTTCTGGGGCTTTTCACATTATAAAAATATTTTTATTATAACCCCCTTTTCCACCAAGGCAGGGGGGCCCGAAAAAAGAAAAACTTTCACCATCATTCACTCCATCACTGTCTTGCAGAAGGGTGCTTTACACTACAGTTTTTAAACTGCAACATTAACACCCCTCCTTCAGAGTGCGGCACTGTACTTCCCATCTCCAGGACTCAAGTCCGGCCTGCCGGTTTCCCTGAATCCCTTCATAAATGTTACTTTGCTCACACTCCAACAGCACGTCAAGTATTAAAAACATTTGTCTCCATTCACTCCTATCAAACACGCTCACGCTGCCTGCTGGAAGTCCAAGCCCCTCGCACACAAAACCTCCTTTACCCCTCCCTCCAACCTTCCCTAGGCCGACCCCTACCCCGCCTTCCTTCCACTACAGACTGATACACTCTTGAAGTCATTCTGTTTCGCTCCATTTCTCTCTACTTGTCCGAACCACCTCACAACCCTTCCTCAGCCTCTGGACAACCAGTTTTGGTAATCCCGCCCCTCCTCCTAACTTCCAAACTACGAATTCTCTGCATTATATTCACCCCCACACATTGCCCTCAGAACATGACCATCTCCACTGCCCCCAGCCTTTTCCCCTCGCTGCAACATTCATCACCCACGCTTCACACCCATATAAGAGCGTTGGTTAAAACAATACTCTCATACATTCCCCTCTTTGCCTCCAAGGGACAAAGTTCTTTGTCTCCACAGGATCCTAAGTGCACCACTCACTCTTTTTCCCTCATCAATTCTATGATTCACCTCATCTTTCATAGACCCATCCGCTGACACGTCCACTCCCCAAATATCTGAATACGTTCACCCCCCTCCATACTCTCTCCCTCCAATCTGATATTCAATCTTTCACACCTAATCTTTTTGTTATCCTCATAACCTTACTCTTTCCTGTATTCACCTTTAATTTTCTTCTTTTTGCACACCCTACCAATTCATCCACCAATCTCTGCAACTTCTCTTCAGAATCTCCCAAGAGCACGTGTCATCAGCAAAGGCAGCTGTGACAACCCCTTTGTGTGTGATTCTTTATCTTTTAACTCCAACGCCTCTTGCCAAGAACCCTCGCATTTACTTCTCTTACAACCCCATCTATAAATATATTAAACAAAACCCCGGTGACATCAACATCCCTTGTCCCAAGGCCTCTTTTTACTGGGAAAAAATTTCCTCTTCCTTAATACTCTAACTTGAGCCTCATCTACCCTCGTAAAAAACTTTTCCATTTGCTTCAGTAACCTACCCCCTACACCTAAACTTGCAAACATCTGCCACATCCCCCCCCTATCCACTGTCATCGCCTTTTCCATCATAATGCCACAAAGACCTCTTAGGCCTTACCCTAAATACTGTTCATTTATATGTTTCTGTAAACCCCTGGTCCACACCCCCCTTACCTTTCCTAAAGCTCCTTTTTAAATCTGCTATCCTCATTCCGTCTTACTTTTAAATTCTTTCAATTATATTTACTTTTACCTTTCCCCAGGTCCCACTAAAAGACTATCCCCTATAATTTTGCCTCTCTTTTATCCTTTGCTTTAAAAAAGGAACTATGCATGCTCTCTGCCAATCCCAGGTCCTTACCTTTCCCTACATTTATTAAACAATTCCCACCACCTCCAAAACTATATTCCCCCCCTGCTTTTAACTTTCTATCTTATCATCATCCCGGCTGCCTTCCCTTTATTTTACTACGCTTCGAACTTCCCCCCCCAAATGGTCTTCTCACTCCTACAAGATGTTATTCTCCTTGCCTAACACGAAATCACAGTTCCCTTTTCTTCATCAAACATTTAACAATTCCTCAAAATATTCCTCCATCTTCCCAATTACCTCTAACCCCCATTTAATAAAATCTCCTCTCCTATTTTAAATGACAAATCCATTTGTTTCTCTAGGCTTTCTTAAATTGTTAATTTTCACTCCAAACTTTTTCTTATTTTCAACAAAATTTGTTGATAACCATCTCACCCACTCTCTCATTTGCTCTCTTTTTACTTGCTTCACCACTCTCTTAACCTCTCTCTTTTTCTCCTATACTCTTCCCTCCTTGCATCACTTCTACTTTGTAAAAACTTCTCATATGCAACTTTTTCTCCCTTACTACTCCCCTTTACTCATCATCCACCAATCGCTCCTCTTCCCTCCTGCACCCACTTTCCTGTAACCACAAACTTCTCCCTGAACACTCTAACACTACATTTTTAAACCTAACCCATCCTCTTCGACCCATTGCTATGCTCTCATTAGCCCACCCTATCCTCCAATAGCTGTTTATATCTTACCCTAACTGCCTCCTCTTTTAGTTTATAAACCTTCACCTCTCTCTTCCCTGATGCTTCTTATTCTCCTTGTATCCCATCTACCTTTTACTCTCGTGTAGCTACAACTAGAAAGTGATTCTGATATATCTGTGGCCCCTCTATAAACATGTACATCCTAAATTTCTACTCAACAGTCTTTTTCTACCAATAATAATCCAAAAAAAACTACTGTCATTTCGCCCTACTCATATCGTTTTATACTTATTTATCCTCTTTTTCTTAAAATTGTATTACCTAAAAACTTAAACCCTTTCTACAAATTTTCAATAAAAAAGGGCCCCCATTATCATTTACACCTGGCACCCCAAATTTAAACCTACCACACCCTCTCTAAAAGTTTCTCTACTTTAGCATTCAAGTCCCTACCACAATTACTCTCTCACTTGGTTCAAAGGCTCCTATACATTCACTTAACATCTCCCAAAATCTTTCTCTCCTCTGCATTCTCTCTTTCCAGGTGCATACCGCTTATTATGACCCACTTCTCGCATCCAACCTTTACTTTAATCCACATAATTCTTGAATTTACACATTTTATATTTTTCTTTTCTCCTTCCATAACTGATCATTTACATTACTGCTACCCCTTCCTTTGCTCTAACTCTCTCAGATACTCCAGATTTAATCCCATTTATTTCCCCCCCCTGAAAAATCTCCTACCCCCTTCAGCTTTGTTTCGCTTAGGGCCAGGACTCCAACTTCTTTTCATTCATAACATCAGGGAATCATCTGTTTCTTGTCATCCGCACTACTCCCCGCACATTTTAAGCAACCCAGTTTTATTAAAGTTTTTCTTCTTCTCTTTTTTAGTAATTGTATACAGGAGAAGGGGTTACTAGCCCATTGCTCCCCGGGATTTTAGTCGCCTCATACGACAAAGCATGGCTTACGGAGGAAAGATTCTTTTCCACTTCCCCATGGACAATAGAAGAAATAAAAAAGAACAAGAGCTATTTAGAAAAAGGAGAAAAACCTAGATGTATGTATTTTTTTATTATGCATGTGCGTGTCTGTGAAGTGTGACCAAAGTTTTAAGGTAGGGAGTAGCAAAATATCCCTGTTATCTTAGCGTGTTTATGAGACAGAAAAAAAAACCAGCAATCCTACCATTTATGCAAACAATTACAGGTTTTTGTTTCACAGTCATCTGGCAGGACGGTAGTACTTCCCTGGGTGGTTGCTGTCTACCAACCTACTACCTACAATCTACATCTACAGGACCTTAAATTCCAATATTAACCTTGACCTAAAATGCTTTCTTGATAGTTGTGACAGAACCCACAGGCACAACACAACCAAAAAAACATCTCTATGACATTCCGTGTCCGACTAAACCTTTACAAAAATTCAATGTATGTCAAAGGCCCTAAAATCTGGAACACCCTACCTGAAAATTCCAAAACTGCAGACAGATTCATCACCTTCAAAACTACCATCAGAAAACATCTTATCTCCCTGATACACCCTGTCAACTAATAATACTAATACCACCTGGTAGTTCACACTTACACTCACTCACCCATTTGACCATAAACAGAAATATCAATCTCAATCTCAAAATAATGAATCTTAACTAGTCAAAAGTTGGCCTGTGATACTCCAATACTGAAACTATATATAGTGCCAAAACAAAAGCATTCACATTGCTAAACTCACAACTAGTATTTAGTCACTTAGCCATAATACCAACTTATCTCATAATTCTGTAACATATTAAACTAAGATTTAATATAAGTCTGCCGAAATGCCTAGCCATGCTAGGCGTTCTAGTGGTACACTCTGTAATTATTATTTTACTAAAATGTAAACCACACAATAACCAAATTCTGTAAAATCAGCATTGTAATACTTATAGAGAATAAAGTTTGAATTTGAATTAGTTAAAAAAGCTGATGGAGGGTTTCGTATGTGTACAGACTACCATAAAGTGAATGAGGTCACAATCACAGATGCTTACCCTCTTCCTCGTCTGGATGGCGTAATCGACTTTGTGGGTTAAGGCTACTTTTGGTGTCCAAGTCAGATCTCCTTAAAGGTTACTATCAGGTACCTTTGACGGATAAGGCGAAGGAAATATCTGCCTTTGTAATTCCAGGTCATCATCAATATACAGTTACCCCCTTTGGAATGAAAAACTCCCCCTCTTCATTCCAGAAACTTATCCATCAGGCTATTAAAGGACTTGAAGGCACGGCAGCGTACCTGGATGATATTGTTGTGGTGTCTGATACTTGGGATTCAAAAACCTATTTAGACTTTAGGCTCTTTCTGGGGACCTTTCAGAGTTCCCATTTGGCCAGGCCACTGTTACTTTTCTAGGCCATGAAGTAGGTAGTGGTAAATTTGCTCCTAAACTTGCTAAAGTTTTTGCCATTAAAGATTACCCAGTTCCACATGATAGGAAATCTCTTCAACGTTTCCTAGGCATGATAGGATTTTACAGAAGATTCTGTAAGAATTTTTCAGACATTGTAGCTCCTCTTACCAGTCACAAATTTCCTTTAATTGGACCCCAGAATGTCAAAGTGCTTTTGATGAAGCAAAAAGATTATTGTGTACTGCACCCATTCTTTTGTCTCCAGATTTTTCCAAACCTTTCTCATTACAGGTTGATGCTTGTGAGTCTGGGGTTGGGGCAGTACTATTGCAAAATGGGAACGAGGAGTTGCAGCCTGTAGCCTACTTCTCAGCCAAGTTCCAGCCGCATCAGAGGGCTTACTCTACCATTGAAAAAGAAGCCATCGTGCTGGTACCGGCTTTGGAGTACTTTGATGTATACATGGGACAAACTTCACAGGTGGTCACTGTCTACAGTGACCACAATCCTCTAGTATATCTCCAAGCCATGAAGAATCACAACACAAGGCTCATGAGATGGACATTGAGACTGCAGCCCTATTTTTTGAAAATTGTACATATTGCCGGCAAAGAAAATATGTTGGCAGACTCTTTATCAAGAGTCTAATAATATTATTTATAATTAATTATATATTAGGTTAGGATGTGTTAGGTTACTTGTGGTAACCCCTTCCAAGCCCTTTTTTTTATCCCCAGGTGTGGGTTTTTTTTTTAGTGAGGGGATGTGGGCTACCGTCCGCCCGTGTCTTGGACCTAAGCTAGCCCGACTGTCTGCTGTCTTGCTCTGAGTTTAGGGTTTGGCTTTTTGTCATGAGAAAAGCTGAGCTCTATCTAAGAGTTGGATGGTTGAGAGGAAAGGCAGTCCCATTATTTTGTGCCATGGCGGCACGGTTACCACTGGGAGGTGGGAGCCTAATCCTGAGCCTTCTCAGGGTGGGGGTGTGGCATGCAAAGAGTACGTAACCTTTATTTGGCGCATGTACACACCCTCATTTACAGGTTATCTCCCCCAACCAGCGAAACAGGTGACTGAGGGTTGACGATGGGGCCCCGTCGTTCAACCAGTACCCAGGTTCCAGCCAATGAGAAGATGGTTTTGGCAATTGCAGAGGTTATGTGGGTACCACTCTCCTGTCTGCCCTTGTCATTCCCATTCTAGAGCTGGTTGAAGCACGGTCTGCTCTCTAGTGGCTTCTATTCTGCCTTGCTTACCGTGGAGTGCACTAATACCTATTGCTGTACATAGTGTATATAGTGTACATACTTCTGTTCTAAATTGGTGAAGGATAATATAAGTCAAAAGTTTTCTGCTGAGTTTATTTTGCTCCCTTTACACCCAGGATAACAGGCCATTTGGACTCCTGGGTTGTAATAGCCTCTATAACAGACATTGCCCCAGAAAAACTAAACAGATCACAGCAAAGAGACTGAATAATCCCTGACTAACACCAAGCATCCTCAAATCCATTAACACAAAGCACAAATATGAAAAACAGTATAGAATGGGTCAAATAACTAGAGAACAGTCGAGAAATTACTCGTCAGCACTTACCAGCCTGATAAGAAGGTCAAAAAAATTGTATTATGAAAATAGATTACATAACATCAAAGGTGATATGAAAAAACCTGGAAAACTCTATCTGAAATTCTTGGAACTAAAAAGTTATCCAAAAACAAAGCAACCAAACTAACAAAATCAGACGAACCCCTACTCACACCAACTGAAACAACAAACAGACTTAATGTTTTCTTCTCCACCATAGGAAAAATCTAGCAAACAAAATACCAAGCACAAACGCCCGTCCATCAGACTACCTCATAGGAACCTACCGAAATACGCTATTCCCAGCTCCAACCAACCCCACTGAAGTTATGCTCATCATAAACACCCTTAAAAACAAGGCAGGAGACATAAACAACTTGCCTGCTTTTATGTACAAAAAAGCTTCTCAAGTATTGTCACCAATTATTGCAACACTCTTTAACAAATCCATTGAATCATCTACCTTCCCAACAATCCTCAAAATAGCGAGGGTCACCCCGATCCATAAAGGAGGTGACCAAGCTGACTTGAATAACTATAGACCAATATCTAACTTACCACTGCTCTCTAAAATCTTTGAAAAATTAATTCATAGAGGGATCTATTCCTACCTCGTTTCAAAACAACATATTAAACCCTTGTCAGTTTGGATTCAGGAATAATAAAAGACAAATGATGCTATCATACACATGCTGGAACTAATTATACCGCATTAAAAAAGAAAGAAGTCCTGCTGGGCATTTTCATTGATTTACGTAAAGCTTTCGATACAGTCAACCCTGAATACTGTACTCCAAATTAATGCACTATGGTATCAGAGGCCACTCCCTCAACTACCTAAAGTCATACCTTAGTAACAGAACTCAATATGTGTATGCAAATGATGCAAATCCCCCACCCAACCAATCACGTAGGAGTCCCACAAGGGGAAACGTCCTTGGACCATCCTCTTTCTCATCTACATCAATGATCTACTGAATGCATCACAGCTACCAAAACCCCTATTATTTGCAGATGACAATACATATGTATTTTCCCACCCAAACAGTCATACTAGCAAACACAGTTAATGCTGAATTACAGAAAATATCTGCCTGGATGATGACTAACAAACTTACCTGAACACTGATAAAACCCATTTCATTCAGTTTGGAAACAAAGCTGCAAATGATCCAATTAACATTACACTAAATGGATCACCAGTCACAAGACTCACAGAGGGAAAATTCCTAGGTATCCACCTTGACAGTAGCCTTAAGTTCGGACACACACACAACAAATCACCAAGAAATCTCCAGTCAGCTCTCCTGGCACTGTACCATTCACTCATATACCCTTATCTTACATATGGAATTTGTGCATGGGGATCACAACATCAAATCACCTAAAACCCCTAATAACCCAGCAAAAGGCAGCAGTAAGAATGATACTATGGAAATGAAGAAAGAGATAATTGCTAAGTACGAAAGTGGAGTGAGTGTCTCGGAGCTGGCCAAGTTGTATACCAAACCCCAATCAACCATCGCTACTATTGTGACCAACAAAACGGCAATCAAGGAAGCTGTTCTTGCAAAAGGTGCAAGTTTTTCTAAACAGAGATTGCAAGTACTCGAAGATGTTGAGAGACTGTTATTGGTATGGATAAACGAAAAACAGATAGCAGGAGATACCATCTCTCAAGCGATCATACGTAAAAAGGGTGGGAAATACATACTATCGTACCATGGTCAGCTGCTGCTGCACCACCGTCAGCTGTTGCTTGCACCCAATCAGCTGCTGCTGCACCACGGCCAGCTGCTGCTGCACCACGGTCAGCTGCTGCTGCACCACAGTCAGCTGCTGCTGCTGCACCACGGTCAGCTGCTGCTGCTGCACCACAGTCAGCTGCTGCTGCACCACAGTCAGCTGGTGCTGCACCCCAGTCAGCTGTTGCTGAACCATGGTCAGCTGTTGCTGCACCAGTCAGCTGTTGCTGAACCACAGTCAGCTGTTGCTGAACCACAGTCAGCTGTTGTTGCACCAGTCAGCTGTAGCTGCACCACAGTCAGCTGGTGTCAGCTGCACCACAGTCAGCTGGTGTCAGCTGCACCACAGTCAGCTGTTGCTGCACAAGTCAGCTGTTGCTGAACCACGGTCAGCTGCTGTTGCACCACGGTCAGCTGCTGCTGCACCACGGTCAGCTGCTGCTGCACCACGGTCAGCTGCTGCTGCACCATGGTCAGCTGCCGCTACACCACCGTCAGCTGTTGCTGCACCACGGTCAGCTGTTGCTGCACCAGTCAGCTGTTGCTGCACCATGGTCAGCTGTTGCTGCACCATGGTCAGCTGTTGCTGCACCATGGTCAGCTGTTGCTGCACCAGTCAGCTGTTGCTGAACCACGGTGAGCTGCTGCTGCACCAATATCAGCTGCTGCTGCACCACAGTCAGCTGCTGCTGCACCACAGTCGCTGCTTTTACCCCACCTTTAATCTGTTGCTGCACCAGGGGTTCAGCTGTGCTGCCCCAAAGTCATTTTTGCTGCACACGGCCCGTGGCCCTTTGGGCTTTAAACCCTTTCAGGGTCCGTCTGTAGATCTACTGCTTTAAGTTCAGGTAAAAAGCCGTGGTTTACCCCAAAAATTTCTAGCAGGCCCCAAATTTTAGCGTGACAAGGTTAGTAGGTACATCTGAGAAAAATGGGTTTGGGGGGGTTGGGTGTGAAACACTATAAAAAAAAATCGGACACCCAAATGGCTTTTGGGGGAACACCCCCAAGTAGTTTTGTTAAATGGCCTGTCGGAAGGAAGCTTCACTCCCCACTCATTTCCCCCGGGCAAAATTCTGACTCGCCTCTTCAAAAAACTTACAGTTCAAGACTGATGGAAGTGGAGCTAAAAAGGGAAATTTCTAGGGTTTTTTGGAACCTATGGTACCATTGAAACCATATGGTAAAATTGTCCATATGGTAAATTGGTCCCTTTGCCCATAAAAAATGGTTTCTTTATGGTACAAATGTCCCAATAGGGAAACATTGTACCATAGGGTTTACATTGTATTTTTTGGGTACATTGTACCATTTTGGAAAAATTATCCAATGGTACATTGTCCCAATATAGAAAAAGGGGGTACAGGGGCCCCCAAAAGGAAAAAAAGGGTTCCTGATTTTTTTGGGGATATCCTAGGTTTCTCCAAAACTTATGCTGCAAAGGGTTTGATTTTCTATGCAACTTTATTTGTGCTTTAACCTAAAAAAATTTGCTTACGATGCCACATGCGTTTGGGAGTAAGTTTATTTAGGTTTTTTACACAAATAAAGTTAATAGTTTAAATAATCCCAATAGCGCATATGTAAAAAAATTCCTAGGAAAACCCCAAAAAAAGTCAGGGTAAATTATTTCCTTGGGACCCCGTATTTGTACCTTTATGGGGGCCCTGTACCTTTTTTGTCCCCTGTTCCCAAATTATTGTGCCTGAAACCTTTAGGGGTTTCCCCTGCACCATAGGGTCCCCGGCACCATATGGTCCCCGGTGTCCCCTATGGTACCCTGCCCATATGGTACCCTGCCCTTTATGGTACCCTGCACCTTATGGTACCCTGCCCCATAGGGTCCCTGCACCATATTTTTATCCTGTACCATATGTTACCCTTTTACTGTAGGGTTTCCCCCTTTACCTTTATTTTAAAATGTACCATAGGGGTACCCTGAAAACTTTTTGGAATACCAGTCCATAGGGTAAAAGGGGGGAAGTGTTGGGGGCAGAAGGCAGCAGGCCCCAGCCAAGTGAGTGAGGGCGCCCACAAGCAAAGTACGGGAATCAGCAGTTTCCAAGACAAGCGCTCTTTAAATCCCCCTCAAAGTGCGTGTGGGTTTCTGTGATTTGTAAATTACGGGGGAAACCCCTTATTTGGGCGGGCGTGCCCAAGGTGCGGTTTTTCCAAAAAAACAAGCGGGTCGATGGGCTTTTTTTTTGCTTCCTTCGCGAGCAAATTTTCCACAAAAAAAAGGGGCAGACCTCAAGGCGGGTTTTCCTTGACTTGGTGAGGGCTCTTGCTTTTGATTCGGGAATTGTATTCATTTTTTTGTTGGACTATTTTAAATTGAAACTTGGGCAATGTATGATGTAAAAGTGCTTTTTAAATGTACACCAAAAATAAAAGGGAAATTAAAAATAAAAAAATGGGGGTTCACTTCTCAGCAATTGGCCCCCCCTTGTGGTAATTTGAATGGGTTTTTATGGTTTTTATTCTCGTTTTTTTTTTGGTTTTCATTTTATAGAATGGAAAATAAAATTTCAGAAACAGATATGATATTTATTTTCTTTTAAATAAGAAAAGTATCTTGAAATAGAGCTCAAACCCTTGGGGAAAGGGGTCCATTGTTGGGGTGTTTGTGTAAAAAAATGACGTCACAGTAAATCTTATATTTTTTGTGTGAATAAAAAATTTTCAAATTATTTTTTAATAATTTAAAGATAAAAATTTCATAATAATAATAATAATAAAATAAAAAAATAAAAATAATTATTTAAAAAAGAAAGAAAATCTAAGATAAATAATGGAGCTCGCTTTCAGCAATTTAGCTACCCCCTTTGTGGTATTTTCGTTTTGTTTTTATGGGGTTTTATTCTCGCTTTTTTTTTTTCATTGATGAATGGAAGAGTTTTATAAAACATGGGTTTTTATTTTTGTTCTTAAATTTTTTGTTATGTCAAAACAAAATGAACTGTGATAGTAAAAAAGGGGTGTAGTTTATATTAGCGAAAAAATTCATGAAGTATATTGCCCGGGTTTTCCCGAACCAAAAAATCCGTCCACCGCTGGCACCGCCCCTTTCCCCTACATGAAAAGACATATTTTATTTATTTTTGGGGTAATATCAGGTTTTTTATGTTATTTATATTGGGTTTTTTATGTCCCTATTAGTTTAAAATGAGAAGTAAATAAGCCAAAAGAGGGTTTATATTAGTGAAATTTTTTGAAGTACAGAATTTCCCCGGAAAAGGAATTAATTGCATTTTTAAATTAAATTTTAAAAGAGGAAAATTGATTTGCAAACGAAAAATCCCGTTTTGGGGCAAATGAGGTTCCACTGCATTATAAGGGAAAATTAATAATATAAAAAATTTTTTAAATTTTTTTGGGTAAACAATTTTTGTAAAAAAAAAATAAAAATTTAAAAAAATTAGTGGGTTTTTGTGTTTAAAACAAAAAAATACCATTAGTACCCTTTGGTACAATGAACCCCTATGGTATTATTGGCTGTTTTGGTTCATTTTACCTTTTGGTACCATTGTTTTGTATGGTCAATGTAACCCTATGGTACCATTGGTACCCGTATGGTTTTTTGTACCTATGGTACCAATTTTACTGTATGGTATAAGTTTCCATAAAGGTACCAATTTTACTGTAAAGGGACAAAGTACCAAAATGTACAATGAACCAAAATTTTGGGATCATTGTTTCTGTTTTTGGTACAATGTACCATATGGTACCCTTGTACTGATGGTACAATGTACCATATGGTAAAATGAAAAAATATGGGTTTATTGTACTGTTTTGGTACAATGTACCTTAAAGGTACCCTTGTACTGTATGGTACAAATTTTACCATATGGTTTCAAATTTAAAACCTTTTGGACATTTTACTGTTTTGGTAAAATGTACCAAAAGGGGACCATTGTACTGTATGGTACAAAAATAACCCTATGGTACAATGAACCATTTGGGATCATTGGACTGTTTTGGTACAATGTCCCCTATGGACCATTGTTTTTAGGTCAATGTCCCATAGGTAATGCCCCATATGGTCCCATAAGGTAATTGCCCCCTAGGTACATAAGGTACTATTGCACCATATGGACCAAAGGACCATTGCCCCAATTTGGTCTATAAGGTACTTTGCACCATAGGTACCAAAAGGGTACTTTTCACCATAGGTACCATAAGGTCCCATTCCCACCATATGGTCCCATTTTACCATATGTCCACGTACCAATGGTGCCATTGTCCAAATTTTTCTACCATATGTTACCAGTATCTATGGTACCATGTATCATATGAGCCATTGTCCTAGGGTTAAAATTGTACCATATGCCCCTTGCCCCCTTGACACCATTGTACCATATGTTACTAGAAAAAAGAAAAAAAAAAAAAAAGAAAATTAAAAATTTAAAAAAAATGCAAAAAAAAAAAATGCGATTTTGGGAAGTCCTGTTTTGCCGCCACCCGGCTTTTGGGGGTTTCAACTTCCCCCGCTTTTCTCGGAAATTTACGATCAGAATTTTTTTTTTTTTTATTACCTTCACAAAAAATATTTCTTTAATTTTTGTTAGAAAAAAAAAATTTTTTTTTTTTTTAAAATTTTTTGGGAAAATGGAGCACCCCTTAATTTTGGCCTTGGACCCCGAAAAGGGGAAAAAAAAGAAGGGAAGTAACCCGGAAAAAGGGCGTTACTAAAGTCCTAAGGAAGGGGGGTTCCCCCTTTTAAACATTAAAAACTTCCAACTCCCCCTCCCCTCCCATCAATCATCCAAAAATCTTTAATAAAGGTAAGTGTCAGTTTGTGTGTATTTAAATTAATATTTATGTGTTTTAAATTTTTTTTTTTTTCATACTTTGTGGTTCTTTCTGGATAATTTGTTTCCCTTTTTTTCTTTATGGGGAAAATTAATTTAGCTAACGATAATTTCAGCTAACGATGAGCTTTCAGAAAAGGATTAAATCGTTAGTGGGGTCCCACTTATTTAGGTATGCATATGGTCAGCGGCCCTTGTAAGCCGATCGTCGGTAAAAAATACGTCGGTAAGTGGGGGAGGGGCGTTGTTAGGTAATTGTATTTCTGGAGTTTTGCATTTACAAGTGGGGAAAAAAGGTGCTCCCCCTTTACGGGTAGCTTGGAACCCAAAACCACCTATAAATGGGGCCCTACGTATTCAGATGTCCATATTGATCAGTAAATTTATAAAAAATGGGGGTAGCAAAAAATCAAAAAGATTATATTTTTTACCTTTTGCTTCTCGAGGGAAAACCAAAAAACAAACTATAAAGAAGCCTAACCATTATTTTAATATCTAACTCTGAAGTGAAACCCAAAGACCTGTAAAGTTCAAAATTTGAATGTGAAAAATATTTTTACCTTCGGAACCACGATGAGCTTTGGGGGAAGCGGCGATCATTTAAGTCCATAATTTTACTCTCAATACCAACTTGTTAGGAGTATTCATCAATGGGTGTGGTTTTT
>NC_069434.1:263069-490637 GCF_026875155.1 Cherax quadricarinatus | reverse complement strand
CCAAATTACCCTATGTGTTAAAAGGGGGATACTTCCAAAATCTGTATGTTTGGGGGCTCAAAAGGGGCCCCAATAAAAAAAACCCCCAAAAAGAAAACAATTTAAAAATATTGAAAATTTTTCAAAAAAGGGGTAAAAACCAAAAAATTTCCGTGACGAATTTTTAAAAAAAAAAATAAAAAAAAACCCATATTTTTTTTTTTAATTTTTTTTGAAAAAAAAATTCAAAAACCCCTTATGGAAATTTTAAAAAAAATTACTTAAAAAACTTTTTTTAAAAGGGCCAAAAAAGTTTTAAAAAAAAAATTAAAAATTTTTTCAAAAAAAAGAAAAAAAAATTTTTTTCCTTTTTTAATTTTGGCAAATTTAAACCCCCAATTTCGGAAGTTTGACTTAAAAATTTTTTTTTTTGGGCCTAAATTTTAAAAAAAAAATACTCTTTTTTTCAAAGAAAAAATAATTTTTTTTTTTTAAAAATTTTGGCCGAAAAAATTCCCCCTAAATTATTTTGGGCGTTGAAACTCAAAAAATTTAAACTCCCTACGAAACCCCTAATTTTTTTCCGGGGAAAAAAGCAGAGGTATTCAGAGAATTTGGAATAAAACCTTTAAATCCCCCCTAAAGAGAATCCAAAACAGGGCTACCCACAGGAAATTTTCGTTGAGCAGGGGGGAGAACATCATCCGGGGTTTCCCTCATTTCCTTCAACTTCAGCGCAAAAACCCCCTCCAAGCCCGTACTTTTTAAAAATAAAAAAGAAAATGCTATTTACAACAAAACGCACTACCCAACAGCCCCCAAATGACCAAAGATTACCAACATAAAACCTACAAATAAAAAATAATAGAGATAAAAGGGAACTCCCATAAACCGAAAGCAACACCCCCTGCCACCCAAACAACTAACCCAAATTTGTATAACTAAACTTCTTCTTAACTACAACAATTCCGAGTATTATGAGGCCAATCTAAGAGGAAACAGCCCAAGGCCACAAAAAAACACCGAAAAAAAACATTAACAAGGTGTCAGGAGGACCCGCCACAACCACCCACCACCCCCGCTAAGGCGACCCCAAAACAAAACAAAAAACTGGCTGCCACCAGCCCTCCTCCCTTTTTTTCCCCGGATTCAACCTCCCAAAGTATCTCTCGGTATGCCCAAACGATCCAGATCCCCTAAAGGGACATGCATCTCCAACTTATTATTGAAAATAGAACCTTTCGGGCGCTAACAAAACAAGACACCAGGTGACAAAAATTTGAAAAAACCTCATTTTGAAAAAAAGTTATCAACACCAGAATGACTAACTGTGAAAAGACCATCCAGACAGTATAGATAGCCATACCCAACAAATAATATCTCTTAATACAAAGGTTGGGGAAGCAAAAAAAGGGAAAGAACAACTTAATAACCATTCATGATACTTTGCTCTCCAAGAAAAAAAACTGAACAAGAAAAACATGGGGACGCAGTAATAGTTAACGTCCACTTTTTTCCCAGTGATATGAACCAAACAAACATAAAAAAAAATTACTCTGCAATCATAAAAAACCAAACAAATTTTATTGTACCAAGCAAAATAAAAAACCGGTTACTAGGATCCCATGGTAAAAAATGTTATGCTTAATTACTCACATGACGGGAAAAAAGATTTTAATTATTGCATCTATTAAAGAAAAGAAAAGGTATACAAAACGAGGCTTACCAAAAAACGTCAAAACCCTCCTGTATAGATCAGAAAATTTAAACGGGAGAAAACGACACAAACACCAAATTTTTCAAGGGTGGGAAAATTCTTGTTAGAAAACAAATGTAGGTAAATGTACACAATCACAAACGAGAATATCTATAAAGATTTCTCGGGGAAAAATAACTACGAAATAATAAACAATGTCACCAAAAGCCTACGAGTGTAGTGTATGTTTTGCTCCATTTTTGTTAAAAATTTCTTTTGACAATCTCTTAGTAATTAAAAATAAAACTACCTCATTTGTGATTTATTAGTAAGCATAACCACCTTATGTAATTTCTTTTTTACTTTGTTTCTTAAACATTAGCTAACTGATATTTCTCGTCCAATTACACCTCATTTTTTTAAATACTGTCAATTATATTACTTACAAAAATTAATAATTACCTTTCTTACTATAATTTAAATTTTACTCTCAACTTTTTTGACATTTAAAATCTTATTTTCTAATTCCCTTTTAAAACCTTTTTTTAATACCACTTTACATCTTAGAGTCTCTTAAATTCCCTTGTACGCCTTAACCTCAAGTATAACTACCAGGCAATATTGAATGAAATAAAAATTTTTTTTCACTTTTTTTGAAAATCATTATTACTTATTAAATTTTTTTAAAAACACCATATTTACACCAGTCAATTTTTACTTTTTTCTTTAAACTTTATTTTATACTTCCCTAACATTTTTTGCAAATTTTCAAGTTTGAAATTTTCCAACCCCAAAACCTTTATATTATCCTTTTGTACCTGTGTACCTGTGTACTTTTTCCTCTGTACGTGTCCCTTCTACCATCTACTATCATTTTATAACCAAGACTTACCTTTTTTTTTTTACTTTTATTCTTTTGGTATTTTTAATTGTGAATTTTTTTTTGTAAATTTTAAATCTATTTATACTCTTGATCTTGCAAAACATTACCAACTCAGTGCAATTGAAAGTACCATTCAAATTTTTATTTTATATTATAAGTTTATATTTTAAAATTCCCACTCTAAGATTGTTTTCATTCTTAGTGACTATATTGTGTGTGCAATTAGCGTTTTTTCAATTTTTATTTTTTCAAGGGCCCCCTTAAATATCTTTTGCTAAAATATACCAAAACCCCCCCAAAATTTTTTTTTTTTTTTTACTTTTTTTTTATTCTTTTTCACCTTTAACTTGTATTTTTACTTGTCAATTTAAATCTATTAACTCAATTCTTGTAAACAACTTTTATAAACCTTATGCAATTACAAAAAGGAGTCTTGTCCTTTTTTATATCATTGATTTTCTCGTGTACTATACTCATTCTAGCTCAAAATATCAATACCAAAATTTATTATATTAGACCAAGTGTAATTACTAGTGGGCCCCGGGCTATTTTTAATTTTTATATCTACATTATTTGATTAAACCATTTAACTATTGCTCACTTAGGTCAATACATAGCTAACCAAAGTCATTACATTAGACCTTTGTGCAATTACAATGAGAGTTTGCTATTTTTAATTTGTATTTTTATTATTAGTTTTTTTACCCATTTGACTTTACCATTCCAGCACAAAAATAGAAAACACCAACTTTTATTTGTTATTTGTACTATACTCACTGACCCAAAAACCCCAGCTATTACTTGTCCAAATTTCCCCCCCACTACAGATATCATAAAAAAACCAACACAACTCAGGGTAAAATAAACCCAAATTTAAAACCTAGAAGATGATTGATTTACGTTGACCCTGATTTTAAAACCCCCATAATCGACACCCCAAACAAAACCTATTGGAAAGTAACTGCCTTTCTACACACATCACAACCAGCACATCCTAAAAATGATAAAAGTCTTTTAGTACTTAATACAACATCAGGTCCCCTTTAAACAAACACTAATGACCTCCTGGCACTCCTTGAATCACTAAAGACACCCTTCCCTGCATTATTCTTACCGAGACCTCTAAAACAGGACACAAAAGATTCCCCCTACCAGGGTCACAGCTCCACAACTGCAGACCAACCAAGTTGGGGTGGTATTGAATCTATTTCTCAACCATTTCTTTTATAGCACCCAAATTTCTTTAGTGATGAATATGGGAAATACATTTTTGTAATTTTACTGTAAAAAACCTTAAAGCCTATAACAAGCTTTGCCATTTTTCTGGGAACCCCACACTAACATCCCAAACTTAGTGAAAATTAAAGGCACTAATTTTAAAAAACAGACAAAAAATAAGCACCACCTTCTCTTTCTGGGGACTTCAACACAACCTTGGCCCACAACTGATTTTATCACAATATAACAACACACTTCTCATACCAACAAAAACTAAACCAAAACCCGGGTCACTGAAACAAGTGCAACCATAAAGACCCCCTATGGGGCCAATATACTAGCCCCCCCCTTTAAAACGGGATAACACAGATAGCACTACGACCCCTACCCACCTTCCTCTTACAAAAATTAGTAAACCACCACTTGAATACACAAAGTCCATTTAAATCCAGATAGGCCTCAAAAAGGAAGTTCCACGCCTAAGCTGTTTACTGGCCTACAGAATTTTCCCAAAGGGCCAAAGGTATTGACGACGGGCAGACATTTTTCTTAAAAAACTACTTAGTATCAACAAACTAGTCCTATAAAAACGAAACAGATCACAAACAAACGGCTTTTGGGTTTCCCTGGCAACCAGCACCTTTCTGAAATCCATTGATAAAAACACCCAAAATGAAAAACAATAAGACAGGGTTTTAAAACACAAAGATTCTTAAAACCCATTCATCATCCCCACAAATAATAAAAAAGCCAAAAACTATACTACTCCAGTAGATTTACTGAACAAGAGGGATATAAAAAAGACCCCGGAAAACACTCCTCAGTTCTAGGGGCCCCCAAATGAAAAAAAACAAGAAAATTTTCCCCCAAAAAACCAAAGAAAAACCACGCAACCACCGAACCCGCAACAAGATAAAGACTTTTCTCAACCATAGGTTTTAACTCGCCAAAAATCCCCCGTACCAATGCCCATGCCGGGACACCTAGATGGGAATTTTCCCCAAAAACCTTTTATCTTGCTCCCTGACCCACAAGTACCGAGATTATAAAGTCACTTAAAAATAACTCAGGAACTGTCTATTGTACAAGAGAGTGGCCCATGTCCCTCGCATACTATCTCATTGCTTTTAACAAGTCACTAAAGAAGACCTTCCCGAAACTACTCAAAAAGGCAAGGATTAACCAATACAAAAGGGGGTTTACCCTACAGATTTAAACAACTCTAGGCCCAAAATCAAAACTTACCATTGCTATCCCCAAAAACTTTTAGAAACTCTTCACAGGAGACTATATTTTTTTATAACATACAAAACATACCAAACCCCCGCCAATTTGGATTCAGGGAAAAATAAAAGCACTAAGATGCAATTAAAAAATGCTAGATTTTCTTTACACAGCTTGGGAAAAAAGGAAATCCACGGAATTTTTTTTTGCCAAGAAAAAATCTTGACAAGTAGACCACGGGGATCCTACTCCCAAACTTGACCATTAGGTATAAAAGGGGATGCTTGCATATTTTAAATCTTACCTTCAAAAGGTATCAGTAGCACATTAAAAAAACAGCACAACAACACAGCCACTTTATACTGGAGTTCGCGGGAATTCCTTGGTCCGCGCTTCTTCTCAATAATCAATGTTCCAAACTATCTCGAACCCTGAACCCCATTCTCTTTGTGACGACACGACTTATGTCATCCTCACCCAACTTGCAACCCCAACACCACTGTTAAAAAGGAGGGAAACAAAATATCGACTTTGGATGACAGCCAATAAACTTACGCTTAAATTGACAAAATCTACTACATTATTTTGGTACAAGCAGGAGATGCGCAAATTAACATTAAGATCGACAACACTCTAATTACCGGGCATAAAGAGGGCAAATTCCTAGGCCTATACCTCGACAACAACCTGAACTTCAGCACCCATATCCAACACATAACCAAAAAAAGTATCCAAAACGGTTGGATCCTCTCCAAGATACGATACTACGTGCCGCAAACTGCCCTTCTCACATTATACTATTCACTTATATATCCATACCTCACCTATGCTATCTGTGCTTGGGGTTCAACTGCAGCAACACACCTAAAGCCAATAATAACCGAACAAAAAGCCGCAGTAAGAATAATCACTAAATCCCATCCCTGGCAACACACCCCCCCACTCTTCATAGATCTAAACTTACTCCCTGTTCAGTACATCCACACTTACTACTGTGCAATCTACATCTATTATCACACTATTTTTTATTATCACACCGGCCGATTCCCACCAAGGCAGGGTGGCCCGAAAAAGAAAAACTTTCACCATCATTCACTCCATCACTGTCTTGCCAGAAGGGTGCTTTACACTACAGTTTTTAAACTGCAACATTAACACCCCTCCTTCAGAGTGCAGGCACTGTACTTCCCATCTCCAGGACTCAAGTCCGGCCTGCCGGTTTCCCTGAATCCCTTCATAAATGTTACTTTGCTCACACTCCAACAGCACGTCAAGTATTAAAAACCATTTGTCTCCATTCACTCCTATCAAACACGCTCACGCATGCCTGCTGGAAGTCCAAGCCCCTCGCACACAAAACCTCCTTTACCCCCTCCCTCCAACCCTTCTAGGCCGACCCCTACCCCGCCTTCCTTCCACTACAGACTGATACACTCTTAGAGTCATTCTGTTTCGCTCCATTCTCTCTACATGTCCGAACCACCTCAACAACCCTTCCTCAGCCCTCTGGACAACAGTTTGGGTAATCCCGCACCTCCTCCTAACTTCCAACTACGAATTCTCTGCATTATATTCTCACCACACATTGCCCTCAGACATGACATCTCCACTGCCCAGCCTTCTCCTCGCTGCAACATTCATCACCCACGCTTCACACCCATATAAGAGCGTTGGTAAAACTATACTCTCATACATTCCCCTCTTTGCCTCCAAGGACAAAGTTCTTTGTCTCCACAGACTCCTAAGTGCACCACTCACTCTTTTTCCCTCATAAGTGCACCAATCTATGATTCACCTCATCTTTCATAGACCCATCCGCTGACACGTCCACTCCCAAATATCTGAATACGTTCACCTCCTCCATACTCTCTCCCTCCAATCTGATATTCAATCTTTCATCACCTAATCTTTTTGTTATCCTCATAACCTTACTCTTTCCTGTATTCACCTTTAATTTTCTTCTTTTGCACACCCTACCAAATTCATCCACCAATCTCTGCAACTTCTCTTCAGAATCTCCCAAGAGCACAGTGTCATCAGCAAAGAGCAGCTGTGACAACTCCCACTTTGGTGTGATTCTTTATCTTTTAACTCCCACGCCTCTTGCCAATGACCCTCGCATTTACTTCTTTTACAACCCCATCTATAAATATATTAAACAACCACGGTGACATCACACATCCTTGTCTAAGGCCTACTTTTACTGGGAAAAAATTTCCCTCTTTCCTACATACTCTAACTTGAGCCTCACTATCCTCGTAAAAACTCTTCACTGCTTTCAGTAACCTACCTCCTACACCATACACTTGCAACATCTGCCACATTGCCCCCCTATCCACCCTGTCATACGCCTTTTCCAAATCCATAAATGCCACAAAGACCTCTTTAGCCTTATCTAAATACTGTTCACTTATATGTTTCACTGTAAACACCTGGTCCACACACCCCCTACCTTTCCTAAAGCCTCCTTGTTCATCTGCAAATCCTATTCTCCGTCTTACTCTTAATTCTTTCAATTATAACTCTACCATACACTTTACCAGTACACTCAAACAGACTTATCCCCCTATAATTTTTGCACTCTCTTTTATCCCCTTTGCCTTTATACAAAGGAACTATGCATGCTCTCTGCCAATCCCTAGGTACCTTACCCTCTTCCATACATTTATTAAACAATTGCACCAACCACTCCAAAACTATATCCCCACCTGCTTTTACATTTCTATCTTTATCCCAAAAATCCCGGCTGCCTTACCCCCTTTCTTTTTCCCTACTGCCCACAAATTTCCCCCCACACTCCAACGGGGCTCCCCTCCTACAAGTTTTTTATTCCCCCTTCCCCTTACACAAAATCACAGCTCCTATTTCATAACTTTTAAAAATTTCCCTAAAAATTTTCCCCTCCATCTTCCCAATCCTTAACTCCCCTTTTAATAATCTCCTCTCCTTTTTTTAAAATACAACCTTTTTGTTCTTAGGCTTTTTTAACTGTTAATCTCACTCCAAAACTTTTTTTTATTTTAAACAAAATTTGTTGATAACATCTCCCCCTCTCTCATTTGCTCTTTTTTACATTGCTTCACCACTCTCTTAACCTCTCTTTTTTTTTCCCTTTTTCCCTTCCCCCCTTGCTACTTCTACTTTTTAAAAACTTCTCATATGCTAACTTTTTCCCCCTTTCTATCTTTTCTCATCATTCCCCAAATCGCCCCCTTTCCCCCTGCCCCACTTTCCTGTACCACAAACTTCTCTGAAACACTCTAACCTACTTTTTTAAACCTACCCCATACCTCTTCGACCCCGCCTTGCTTCTTTACCCCACTTCCCCCAAGCTGTTTTATTTACCTAATGCCTCCTCTTTTAGTTTATAAACTTCACCTCTCTCTTCCCTGATGTTTTTATTCCCCTTTATCCCATTACCTTTTACCTCAGTGTAGCTACAACTAAAAAGTGATCTGATATATCGGGGCCCCCTCATAAACATTACATCCTAAGTTACCAACAGCTTTATCTACCAATACATAATCCAACAAAAACTGTATTTGCCCTACATCATATCGTGTATATTTTTACCCTTTTTTTCTTTAAAATATGTATTACCTATAACAAAAACCCCTTTCTATACAAAGTTAATTCAAAGGGCTCCCTTTTTCTTTTAAACCCCGGGCCCCCAAAAAATTACCTACCACCCCCCTCTCTAAAGTTTCTCCTACTTTAGATTCAAGCCCCCTCCCAACAATTACTCTCTCATTGGTTCAAAGGTCCTTTTACATTAATTAACATTTTCCCAAAAATCTCTCCCCTTCCCTCTGATTCCTCTTTTTTTTTTCCCAGGTCCCATACACGCTTTTTTATAAACCACTTCTGCTTTCCAAACCTTTACTTAAACCCCCATAATTCTTGGGAATTTACACATTCAAAAATTTTTCCCCCCCTTTTCTCCTTCCATAATGATCTTTTTAACTTTAAAGCTCCCCCTTCCTTTCCCTCTAACTCTCTCAGATACTCCAGTTTTTTAACCCAAATTTATTTCCCCCCACAAAACTTTTCCTTCCCCTTAAATTTTTTGTTTGTTTTGGGCCCAGGACACCAAAATTTCTTTTCATTCTAACTCAGAAAACCCAATCTTTTTCTTGTCATCCGCCATTTACACCCACCAATTTAAGAAAACCCAGTTTTATAAATTTTTTTCTTCTTCTTTTTTTTGGAAATTTGTTTACAGGAAAAGGGGGGTTTACTACCCCAATTGCCCCCGGAATTTTAGTCCCCTTTCATACGACACGCAGGGCTTACGGGGAAAAATTCTTTTCCCCCTTCCCCCATGGACAATAGAAGAAATAAAAAAAAAACCCAAGGGGCTATTTAAAAAAAGGGAAAAAACCCTAGATGTATGTATTTTTATTTTAATGCATGTGCGTGTCTTGAAGTGGCCCAAATTTGTAAGTAGGAGTAGAAAGATATCCCTGTTATCTTAGCGTTTTTATAAAGGACGAAAAAAAAAACCAGCAATCTCCCATCATAAAAAAACCCAATTACGGGTTTTTGTTTCCAGTCATCTGGCAGGACGGTAGTACTTCCCTGGGTTTGGGTTTCTGTCTACCCAAACCCACTACCTTTAAAAATTTACATCCCAAGGACCTTTAAAATTTCCCAAAATTAACCTTGACCTAAAATGCTTTCTTGATAGTTGGACAGAAAACCCCCAGGGACAAAAACCAGAAAACAAAAAATCTCTATGACATTCCCCGGTCCCGACTAAAAAATTTTCCCAAAAAATTTTAATGTATGTCAAAGGCCCTAAAATCTGGAACCCCTACCTGAAAATTCCAAAACTGCAGACAGATTCATCACCTTCAAAACTACCATCAGAAAACATCTTATCTCCCTGATACACCCTGTCAACTAATAATACTAATACCACCTGGTAGTTCACACTTACACTCACTCACCCATTTGACCATAAACAGAAATATCAATCTCAATCTCAAAATAATGAATCTTAACTAGTCAAAAGTTGGCCTGTGATACCCCAATACTGAAACTATATATAGTCCCAAAAACCCAAAAGCATTCACATTGCTAAACTCACAACTAGTATTTAGTCACTTAGCCATAATACCAACTTATCTCATAATTCTGTAACATATTAAACCTAAGATTTAATATAAGTCTGCCCGAAATGCCTAGCCATGCTAGGCGTTCTAGTGGTACACTCTGTAATTATTATTTTACTACATGTAAACCACACAATAACCAAATTCTGTAAACTCAGCATTGTAATACTTATAGAGAATAAAGTTTGAATTTGAATTAGTTAAAAAAGCTGATGGAGGGTTTCGTATGTGTACAGACTACCATAAAGTGAATGAGGTCACAATCACAGATGCTTACCCTCTTCCTCGTCTGGATGGCGTAATCGACTTTGTGGGTAAGGCTACTTTTGTGTCCAAGTCAGATCTCCTTAAAGGTTACTATCAGGTACCTTTGACGGATAAGGCGAAGGAAATATCTGCCTTTGTAATTCCAGGTCATCATCAATATACAGTTACCCCCTTTGGAATGAAAAACTCCCCCTCTTCATTCCAGAAACTTATCCATCAGGCTATTAAAGGACTTGAAGGCACGGCAGCGTACCTGGATGATATTGTTGTGGTGTCTGATACTTGGGATCAACACCTATTTAGACTTAAGGCTCTTTCTGAGACCTTTCAGAGTTCCCATTTGGCCAGGCCACTGTTACTTTTCTAGGCCATGAAGTAGGTAGTGGTAAAGTTGCTCCTAAACTTGCTAAAGTTTTTGCCATTAAAGATTACCCAGTTCCACATGATAGGAAATCTCTTCAACGTTTCCTAGGCATGATAGGATTTTACAGAAGATTCTGTAAGAATTTTTCAGACATTGTAGCTCCTCTTACCAGTCACAAATTTCCCTTTAATTGGACCCCAGAATGTCAAAGTGCTTTTGATGAAGCAAAAAGATTATTGTGTACTGCACCCATTCTTTTGTCTCCAGATTTTTCCAAACTTCTCAATACAGGTTGATGCTTGTGAGTCGGGGGTTGGGCAGTACTATTGCAAAATGGGAACGAGGAGTTGCAGCCTGTAGCCTACTTCTCAGCCAAGTTCCAGCCGCATCAGAGGGCTTACTCTACCATTGAAAAAGAAGCCATCGTGCTGGTACCGGCTTTGGAGTACTTTGATGTATACATGGGACAAACTTCACAGGTGGTCACTGTCTACAGTGACCACAATCCTCTAGTATATCTCCAAGCCATGAAGAATCACAACACAAGGCTCATGAGATGGACATTGAGACTGCAGCCCTATTTTTTGAAAATTGTACATATTGCCGGCAAAGAAAATATGTTGGCAGACTCTTTATCAAGAGTCTAATAATATTATTTATAATTAATTATATATTAGGTTACTTGTGGTAACCCCTTCCAAGCCCTTTTTTTTATCCCCAGGTGTGGGTTTTTTTTTTAGTGAGGGGATGTGGGCTACCGTCCGCCCGTGTCTTGGACCTAAGCTAGCCCGACTGTCTGCTGTCTTGCTCTGAGTTTAGGGTTTGGCTTTTTGTCATGAGAAAAGCTGAGCTCTATCTAAGAGTTGGATGGTTGAGAGGAAAGGCAGTCCCATTATTTTGTGCCATGGCGGCACGGTTACCACTGGGAGGTGGGAGCCTAATCCTGAGCCTTCTCAGGGTGGGGGTGTGGCATGCAAAGAGTACGTAACCTTTATTTGGCGCATGTACACACCCTCATTTACAGGTTATCTCCCCCAACCAGCGAAACAGGTGACTGAGGGTTGACGATGGGGCCCCGTCGTTCAACCAGTACCCAGGTTCCAGCCAATGAGAAGATGGTTTGGCAATTGCAGAGGTTATGTGGGTACCACTCTCCTGCTGCCTTGTCATTCCCATTCTAGAGCTGGTTGAAGCACGGTCTGCTCTCTAGTGGCTTCTATTCTGCCTTGCTTACCGTGGAGTGCACTAATACCTATTGCTGTACATAGTGTATATAGTGTACATACTTCTGTTCTAAATTGGTGAAGGATAATATAAGTCAAAAGTTTTCTGCTGAGTTTATTTTGCTCCCTTTACACCCAGGATAACAGGCCATTTGGACTCCTGGGTTGTAATAGCCTCTATAACAGACATTGCCCCAGAAAAACTAAACAGATCACAGCAAAGAGACTGAATAATCCCCGACTAACACCAAGCATCCTCAAATCCATTAACACAAAGCACAAATATGAAAAACAGTATAGAATGGTCAAATAACTAGAGAACAGTCGAGAAAAATTTCTCGTCAGCACTTACCACCTGATAAGAAGGTCAAAAAAATTGTATTATGAAAATAGATTACATAACATCAAAGGTGATATGAAAAAAAACCCGGAAAACTCTATCTGAAATTCTTGGAACTAAAAAGTTATCCAAAAACAAAGCAACCAAACAAACAAAATCAGACGAACCCCTACTCACACCAACTGAAACAACAAACAGACTTAATGTTTTCTTCTCCACCATAGAAAAATCTAGCAAACAAAATACCAAGCACAAACGCCCGTCCATCAGTACAAACCTCATAGGAACCTACCGAAATACGCTATTCCCAGCTCCAACCAACCCCACTGAAGTTATGCTCATCATAAACACCCTTAAAAACAATGCAGGAGACATAAACAATTTGCCTGCTTTTATGAACAAAAAAGCTTCTCAAGTATTGTCACCAATTATTGCAACACTCTTAACAAATCCATGAATCATCTACCTTCCAACAATCCTCAAAATAGCGAGGGTTCACCCCGATCCATAAAGGAGGTGACCAAGCTGACTTGAATAACAAATAGACCAATATCTAACTTACCACTGCTCTCTAAAATCTTTGAAAAATTAATTCATAGAGGGATCTATTCCTACCTCGTTTCACACAACATATTAAACCCTTGTCAGTTTGGATTCAGGAATAATAAAAGCACAAATGATGCTATCATACACATGCTGGAACTAATATATACCGCATTAAAAAAGAAAGAAGTCCTGCTGGGCATTTTCATTGATTTACGTAAAGCTTTCGATACAGTCAACCATGAACTACTGTACTCCAAATTAATGCACTATGGTATCAGAGGCCACTCCCTCAACTACCTAAAGTCATACCTTAGTAACAGAACTCAATATGTGTATGCAAATGATGCAAACTCCTCCACCCAACCAATCACAGTAGGAGTCCCACAAGGAAGCGTCCTTGGACCACTCCTCTTTCTCATCTACATCAATGATCTACTGAATGCATCACAGCTACTCAAACCCATATTATTTGCAGATGACACTACATATGTATTTTCCCACCCAAACAGTCATACTAGCAAACACAGTTAATGCTGAATTACAGAAAATATCTGCCTGGATGATGACTAACAAACTTACCCTGAACACTGATAAAACCCATTTCATTCAGTTTGGAAACAAAGCTGCAAATGATCCAATTAACATTACACTAAATGGATCACCAGTCACAAGACTCACAGAGGGAAAATTCCTAGGTATCCACCTTGACAGTAGCCTTAAGTTCCGGACACACACACAACAAATCACCAAGAAAATCTCCAGTCAGCTCTCCTGGCACTGTACCATTCACTCATATACCCTTATCTTACATATGGAATTTGTGCATGGGGATCACAACATCAAATCACCTAAAACCCCTAATAACCCAGCAAAAGGCAGCAGTAAGAATGATACTATGGAAATGAAGAAAGAGATAATTGCTAAGTACGAAAGTGGAGTGAGTGTCTCGGAGCTGGCCAAGTTGTATACCAAACCCCAATCAACCATCGCTACTATTGTGACCAACAAAACGGCAATCAAGGAAGCTGTTCTTGCAAAAGGTGCAAGTTTTTCTAAACAGAGATTGCAAGTACTCGAAGATGTTGAGAGACTGTTATTGGTATGGATAAACGAAAAACAGATAGCAGGAGATACCATCTCTCAAGCGATCATACGTAAAAAGGGTGGGAAATACATACTATCGTACCATGGTCAGCTGCTGCTGCACCACCGTCAGCTGTTGCTGCACCACAATCAGCTGCTGCTGCACCACGGCCAGCTGCTGCTGCACCACGGTCAGCTGCTGCTGCACCACAGTCAGCTGCTGCTGCTGCACCACGGTCAGCTGCTGCTGCTGCACCACAGTCAGCTGCTGCTGCACCACAGTCAGCTGGTGCTGCACCCCAGTCAGCTGTTGCTGAACCATGGTCAGCTTTGTCTGCAAACCAGTCAGCTGTTGCTGAACCACAGTCAGCTGTTGCTGAACCACAGTCAGCTGTTGTTGCACCAGTCCCGCTGTAGCTGCACCACAGTCAGCTGGTGTCAGCTGCACCACAGTCAGCTGGTGTCAGCTGCCCCCACAGTCACAGCTGTTTGCTGCACAAGTCAGCTGTTGCTGAACCACCGGTCAGCTGCTGTTGCAACCACGGTCAGCTGCTGCTGCAACCACGGTCAGCTGCTGCTGCAACCACGGTCAGCTGTCTGCTGCACCATGGTCAGCTGCCGCTACACCACCGTCAGCTGTTGCTGCAACCCCCACGGTCAGCTGTTGCTGCACCAGTCAGCTGTTGCTGCACCATGGTCAGCTGTTGCTGCACCATGGTCAGCTGTTGCTGCACCATGGTCAGCTGTTGCTGCACCAGTCAGCTGTTGCTGAACCACGGTGAGCTGCTGCTGCACCAATATCAGCTGCTGCTGCACCACAGTCAGCTGCTGCTGCACCACAGTCAGCTGCTGCTACACCACCGTCATCTGTTGCTGCACCATGGTCAGCTGCTGCTGCACCAAAGTCAGCTGTTGCTGCACCACGGTCAGCTGGTCCTAGAGGCATTAACCCTTTCAGGGTCCGTCCTGTAGATCTACAGCTTTAAGTTCAGGGTACAAGCCGTAGATCTACACCAAAATTCTAGCAGCGTCAAATTTAGCGTGACAAGGCTAGTAGGCCTACATCTGAGAGAATGGGTCTGGGTGGTCAGTGTGCACACTATAGAAAAAATCTGGACACCCACATGGCATTGTGGGAACACCGCCAAGTAGTTTTGTTCATCGTGCCTGTCGGCAAGGAAGCTCTCACTCCCCACTCACTCTCCGGGCGAATTCTGACTCGCCTCTTCACAACTTACAGTTCTAAGACTGATGGAAGTGGAGCTGAAAAGGAATTCTATGGTTTTGAACCATATGGTACCATTGTACCATATGGTACAATTGTACCATATGGTACAATGGTGCCATGTCATACAATGGTATCATATGGTACAATGTGCCATATGGTACATTGTACCATATGGTACATTGTACCATTTGGTACATTGTACCATATGGTACATTATACCATATGGTACATTGTACCATATAGTACAAGGTACAGGGACCCTAAAGGAAATAAGTCTCTCTGACTTTTTTGGGATATCCTAGGTTCTCCAAACATATGCTGCTAAGTATGATATTCTATGCAACTTTATTTGTGCATACCTAAATAAACTTGCTTACGATGCCACATGCGCTTGAGTAAGTTTATTTAGGTGTACACAAATACAGTTACATAGATTATCATACATAGCAGCATATGTATAAAATCCTAGGATAACCCAAAAAAGTCAGGGTGACTTATTTCCATAGGGATCCCTGTATATGTACCATATGGTGTCCTGTACCATATTGTACCCTGTACCATATTGTGCCCTGCACCATATGGTACCCTGCACCATATGGTACCCTGCACCATATGGTACCCTGTACCATATGGTACCCTGCACCATATGGTACCCTGCACCATATGGTACCCTGCACCATATGGTATCCTGCACCATATGGTACCCTGCACCATATGTTATCCTGTACCATATGTTATCCTGTACTGTATGGTACCCTATACCATATAGTACAATGTACCATATGGTACCCTGTAACATATGATACCATGTACCATATGGTCAATAGGACGTGTTGGTGGCAGCAGGCAGCAGGCACCAGCCAAGACTGAGTGAGTGGCGACACAAGCTAGCTACTGACTCAGCAGTTTCCAAGACAAAGCGCTCTGTCATCCACCTCAAGTGACGTGTCGAGTTCCTGTGCATTTGTAAATACAGTGGAACCTCTACTTGCGAGCGTGTCCACGTGCGAGTTTTTCCAAATACAAGCAGTCGATGGGTCGATTTTTTGCTTCCATACGCGAGCAAAATTTCCACAAGCAAGCAGACCTCAAGGCAGGTTCCTTGACTCTGGTGAGGGACTCTTGCTCTTGATCTCGGGAATTGTATCTCATTTGTTTGTTGGACTATCTTATTGAAACTTGGGCAATGTATGATGTAAAGATGCTTCTTAATGTACACCAAAAATGAAAGAAATCTAAGAATAAATAATGGAGTTCACTTCTCAGCAATTAGCCACCCCTTAGTGGTAATTTTGAATGGTTTTTATGGTTGTATTCTCGTTTTTTTGGTCTCATTTGATAGAATGGAAGATAAATTACAGAAACAGATATGATATTGATTGCTTTCACTAAGAAAAGTATCTTGAAATAGAGCTCAACCTTGGAGAAATGGTCCATTGCTTGGCTGTTTGTGTAAACAAATGACGTCACAGTAAATCTTATATTTTTTGTGTGAATAAAAATTACAAATTATTTATATAATAATAATGATAATAATAATCATAATAATAATAATAATAATAATAATAATAATAATAATAATAATTATAATAATGAAAGAAATCTAAGCATAAATAATGGAGCTCGCTTCTCAGCAATCAGCTACCCCTTAGTGGTATTTTCGTATTGTTTTTATGGTTGTATTCTCGCTTTTTTGGTCTCATTTGATAGAATGGAAGAGTATATATCATGTTTCTATGTTGTTCATATTGTTTGTTATGTCATACTAGATGAACTGTGATAGATAAATAAGCCGTGTAGATGATATTAGCGAAATTATTCATGAAGTATATTGCCCGGTCTCCAGACAAACTCTCGTCCACCGCTGACACCGCCCATACCACTACATGAATGACATATTTTATTCATTTTAGAGTATATATCAGGTTTCTATGTTATTTATATTGTTTATTATGTCATATTAGATGAAGTGAGATAGATAAATAAGCCATAGAGTTGATATTAGTGAAATTATTGAAGTACAGAATTCCACTGGAACGGATTAATTGCATTTCAATTAATTTAAATGAGGAAAATTGATTCTGCAAACGAGCAAATCCAGTTGCGAGCAAGTAGAGGTTCCACTGCATATAATGGAACATTACTAATATACAACATTTTTGCATATTTTTGTTGTAAACAATTATTGTAAACAAAATAAAGATGAAAATATTAGTGTGTTTATTGTGTTGAATACAACAGTACCATATAGTACCATATGGTACAATGAACCATATGGTATTATTGTACTGTATGGTACAATGTACCATATGGTACCATTGTACTGTATGGTACAATGTACCATATGGTACCATTGTACTGTATGGTACAATGTACCATATGGTACCATTGTACTGTATGGTACAATGTACCATATGGTACCATTGTACTGTATGGTACAATGTACCATATGATACAATGAACCATATGGTATCATTGTACTGTATGGTACAATGTACCATATGGTACCATTGTACTGTATGGTACAATGTACCATATGGTACAATGAACCATATGGTATCATTGTACTGTATGGTACAATGTACCATATGGTACCATTGTACTGTATGGTACAATGTACCATATGGTACAATGAACCATATGGTATCATTGTACTGTATGGTACAATGTACCATATGGTACCATTGTACTGTATGGTACAATGTACCATATGGTACAATGAACCATATGGTATCATTGTACTGTATGGTACAATGTACCATATGGTACCATTGTACTGTATGGTACAATGTACCATATGGTACTATTGCACCATATGGTACCATAAGGTACCATTGCACCATATGGTACTATAAGGTACTATTGCACCATATGGTACCATAAGGTACCATTGCACCATATGGTACTATAAGGTACTATTGCACCATATGGTACCATAAGGTACTATTGCACCATATGGTACCATAAGGTACCATTGCACCATATGGTACCATTTTACCATATGATACCACTGTACCAAATGGTGCCATTGTACCATATTCTACCATATGTTACCATTGTATCATATGGTACCATTGTATCATATGATGCCATTGTACCATATGGTATAATTGTACCATATGGAACCATTGCACCCTATGACACCATTGTACCATATGTTACTAGAAAAAGAAAAAAATTAGAAAAGAAAATTAAAAAGTATAAAAAATGCAAAATAAAAAATGCGATTTTGTGGAAGTCACTGATGTTGCCGCCACCCGGTCATTTTGGGTCAACTTCCCGCCGCTGTATCTCGGTAAGTACTGATCAGAATTTTTTTTTTGTTTTATTACCTTCACAAAAATATTATCTTTAATTCTGTAAGAAAAAATAATTTTTTTTTTTCAAAATTTCTTGGAAACTGGAGCACCACTTCAGATTTTGGCCTTGGACCCTGAAAGGGTTAAAAAAAAGAAGGGAAGTAACCCCGGAAAAGGACGTGCTACCTAAAGTCCTAATGGAAGGGGATTCCCCTTCTAAACATTAACAACTTCCATACTCTCCCCTCCTCCCATCCCATCAATCATCACCAGATCTTTAATAAAGGTAAGTGTCAGTTTGTGTGTATTAAAATTAATATTTCATGTGGTAAATTTTTTTTTTTTTCATACTTTGTGGTGTCTTGCATGGATTAATTTGATTTCCATTATTTCTTATGGGGAAAATTAATTCAGCTAACGATAATTTCAGCTAACGATGAGCTTTCAGAAACGGATTAATATCGTTAGCTGAGGGTCCACTGTATTTAGGTATGCATACTGGTCAGCGAGCCCGTTGTAAGCCTGAGTCGTCGGTAAACAAGTACGTCGGTAAGTGAGGAGAGGCTGCGTATGTTAGTGTAACTTGTATTCTGGCAGTTATATGCATTTACAAGTGGAAAAAATGGTGCTCCGCTTTACGGCGTAGCTTGGAACCTAACCTACCATATAAGTGGGGCCCTACTGTATTCAGATGTCCATATTGATCAGATAAATTTATAAAACTGGGAGTAGCAAAACATCATAAAAGATTATATTTTTTACCTTTTGACTTCTCGAGAAAACCAAAAAGCAAACTATCAAAGAAGCCTCTAACCATTATTGTAATATGCTAACTCTGAAGTGAAACAAAGATCACTGTAAAGTTTCAAAATTCTGAATGTGTAAGATCAGGTTTATTACCTTGCGGAACCACAGATGCAGCTGTGATGGAAGCAGTGCGATCATTCTCAAGCTCCATAACTTCACTCTCAATACCAACATTGTTAGGAGTATTCATCAACTGGTGTGTGTGACTATCTCTTGAGGATGCTAAAGCATCAATAAGTCTGCGACTTTCTCTTTGTCTGCCGCTGTCTGCACGCCCTTGAATACTGGCTAACTTTCGCTCAAGCCCGGCCAGATATTGTGAAGAGTCTTCAAGAGCAATGTAATCACCTGAAATTTTATTTAAATGTTAAAAAATCAAGGTTAATCAAAACAAATTACCTACATATTTTGACAAAACATGACTTAAATAAGGAGTATTCTTGGTAAAATTTATATATTTATTAATTGGGCGATCTCAGCACAGATGAAACATTGGATATGGCTTAATACACCTGCAGCCCCTGTTTACCTAACAGTAAGTAGGTACCTGGGTGTTCACCAATTGTTGTGGGTTGCATCCTGGAAGACATGATTAACCTAAGTTGCCTGAAATTCTCTGCATAACCAGGGGCTTTCTATATAGTATGCCAATGAAGTCTGTCAGCTAAGCCTGTAATAGTTGAAATCATGTACATATAATATAGATGGTACAAAAAACACAAGAAGGCCTCATCTAATTGGCTTACCTCGAGTTTTGAACAGCTCCCAACTCGAACAATTATGTAAGTGTATTTTTGTAAGTGCTTTGTGTATTTTGGGGGGTTTGAAATGGAGTAATCTAATTTACATTATCCCTTATGGGAACCAATTCATTTGGTAACGGCACTCGAACAGCCTCCTGGAATGAATTAAGCTCGTAACTCGAGGTACCACCGTACAGTACATGGTAACCAGGCTCAAATTATAGAAACAATTGGGATTTGAAGATGCTCTATGACCAAAGTTGTATGACCCATTACAAACATTCTGGAATGGCTCCAATAACTTCCAAAACCTGCAACACAGGAGGCATCGCTGCGGCTGAGCTGTGACGTAACAGGGTATGGTCTCCTCTGGAATGGTGAAGCAGTCATCATGGAGTAGTCGCTTCAGGATTCACTCAACCTGGGGCACCACCTGCTGGTGTCCTTGAGTGAGGCATCGTCAGTACTCGGCAACTGGGCAGGACTTCTTCTGGCAAGTGACTCAGGAGGACATTTCTCGACTGGTACTGTTGCTGGGGCTCTCACTGCCAGCAAGTGTGGAGTGAATCATGGCAGGGACAACTCAAGCAAAACATCTGGGAGTAGCAGCAGCATACACCGTAGCTGGAGTGAGCAGGCTAGTAGTCAAAGTGACATCATCTTTGTGCAGGTTGCTCAATGAAGTTGTGACATGAGTCAGACAGTCGCCTGACTACAGGGCTGCTGTGGCTTGACGGTGTCATACTCTTGACAGTTGGAGTCATAGCAGAGGTTAGTCTAAGCATCCTCAGACTGGTTTTCTACACATAACTACACTCTGAGTCAGGAGGTGGAGTGAAATGAGTCTCAAAGGGGGGCTGTAACAGGTATGACTTAGGCATGATGGCATCTATGAGTGGTGAGCATAAGAGCTTTCTGTACATGGGAGCTCAGACACTCTTAAATTGATGCCTGGACTGACTAATGTCAGATGTCAATGGTCACAATGGGGTGACAGGTAACACGAAGGTGCTACCAGTAGTCTGGGCTCAGTTCACGCTGTGGCCTACACACACACCTGGGCTCAGACCACACATCAGGGCACACGGAAAACTGCACACACCCGCAATGCACATACGGTTACAACATGGCTTGCACTAGCAAATGACACTTTTCTGTGCAAAAATCGACACTAAAATACTTACAAACATTTGAGAACACTGACTGAGAGGAATTAATACATGACATACATCTTCTCCTTGACTGTAATCTTAAATTTCATTCCCACATTCAACACATATCAAAGAAAATTTCCAAATCATTAGGCATCCTTTCCAAGATACAATACTATGAACCACATACAACACTCCTTACCCTATACCACAACACAACACAAGACAGATCTCTTTTTGATGTACCCTGTGTCCATATCTCACTGTGTAAAAACTCTATGCACATAAAGGGTCCCAAAAATTGGAATTCATTACCAGTAAATATTAAAATAACCAGGTCTGAACACCGATTTAAGGCTCTTCTCAAAAACCACCTACTCACCCTCAACTAAATACTCAACACTCAATATTTAACTTCACAAAAAATCTCCCAATTACCTAAATCTTAAAACTTCAAATCTAGATGCCCAAAGTTCATACATTATTAGTACTACATTGTATTACAAATACCTACCCAAAACAATACTGCCTTACACCTAATTGTAGCACTCACATACTATAAACTAATACTTTCAACAACTCACGATGTTATATTCCCATAATATAATTTCAATATGCATTATTGAAACTATTGTAAGTAGAGTAAAACTACTGTCTACTATAAACAAAGAAGATGTACAACTTAAACAAACTATGATCAATTTCTTTAGTATCAACCCTTTCAGGGTCGAGACACTTGATCCTTAGCACCCACTCATGGTCGAAAAATATTCGAAAAAAAGAAAATTATTTTTTCTTATGAAATGTTAGTTTTTTTTTTTTTTGTGAGTATTATAGGCCCATAAAATTTTTTTGTGATCAATATTTACCGAGATATGGAGGCATGAAGTTAACAGAAATTGAACCGCTTATGCCAACATCGCCGACTGCCGGTCACCCGGTAACAGTTTATTTTGTTTTTCCTTTTTTCTTTTATTTTTGAATACAGTGGACCCCCGGTTAACAATATTTTTTCATTCCAGAAGTATGTTCAGGTGCCAGTACTGACCGAATTTGTTCCCATAAGGAATATTGTGAAGTAGATTAGTCCATTTCAGACCCCCAAACATACACGTACAAACGCACTTACATAAATACACTTACATAATTGGTCGCATTGGGAGGTGATCGTTAACCCCTTCAGGGTCCAAGGCCAAAATCTGAAGTGGTGCTCCAGTGTCCAAGAAATTTTGAAAAAAAAAAAAAATTATTTTTTCTTACAGAATTAAAGAGAATATTTTTGTGAAGGTAATAAGACAAAAAAAAAATTCTGATCAGTACTTACCGAGATACAGTGCCAAGAAGTTTGTCGAAAATGATGTGGTGGCGGCAACATCGACGAATTCCACATACGCGCATTACATTATTTTGCGGTTTTTTGTTGTTTTTTCTTTTCTTTTCCAATTTTTTTCTATTCCTACTAACATTTGGGCCTGAGAGACCCAATACTGTATATAATGTATATATTATAAACTCACTGTATTGAACACAATAACCGCACTAAAGTTATTATCATATTATTGTTTACCACTGTTGTTTATTACAAAAAACATGCACAAATCTTGTAAAATTACTAATGTTCTATCATTTATTTACATATTTACAATTCACTGGGCATGGTTTTTTTTAGAACTGCTGGAGCTTGTGGAACTCCTTGAAAAAGGCACCATGCACAGAGGCCCCTTCTTTTCCTCACACATAAACCAAGTGTCTTTGCGTCTTTGTTGCCGTCTTTTTGTTTGTGCACAGACGTTTGCATCTCTTCTGAGCAAATTTCTTCTGAGTTGAAGGAAGTTGTATTATAAAATGTCACCTTCCCTCCTCAAACGCTTGGGTATACCCTGGGGAAATTTCGAGGACCGTGTTGTATAGCAGGTGTTGTTCCCTGGTACTTCATTATGAGTTGTCTGACAACGGGCAAACAAAATTCACCATACGGTGGTCTGTTGCCGGGTCTTTATTTGTACATATTATATGCATTGAGCATTGAAAATGTCAATGAGATGGAAGGAAAAGTTTCTTGTACCACTTGTAACTCTTACGAAACACAGTCAACAAACCAATCTGATGTCACATTTGTAAACCCAAGCGCATGTTTTGTGTATAATCAATCACTGTCACTGGTTTTCAAATACGTTCTTTAAAGTCACTCGAATCAACTTTGCCACTGTCTTGCATTTCATTACGGTGAATGGTTGTCAAAAATGTGAATCTCGTTTGTCATGCCACGAAAATAAATGATGTCATTGGCAGTAAACACCTGCACGTCATCACCCGAGCACTGCGTTGAGCCTGGGCATTGTTTCGATTAGAAGCACTGTGCCACACATATCTGTCTTGTTCACTCGCATGAAATCACTGAGTAATGGGCTTGTGTCCAGTTATCGGTTATATGTATGCCCCCTTTCCAAGATAAGGTGCCATCATGTTTCTCACTACGTCACCTGAGATACCAATTTCCCTCTTGGTATCTTTCATGTTTTACTCCCGGGTATACAAAAATTTTCAACACCAGGCCACTGTCACAATCACAGAGTACAAACAATTTTATCCAAAAGCGTTTCCTCTTGCTCGGTATATATGCTTGAATGGGCAGTCTACCTTTGAACAAAATCAAAGACTCGTCAAATTTCAAGATTCTTGAATGGATAAAAGTATATTTCTGAATTTTGTTTGAGATACATGAAAACATTTCTAATCTTGTATAACCTGTTTACTTCTGTCAGGCCTGGTTTTGTCAGAGAAGTGCAACTACGTAAGAGTAGGATAAACCTGTTCACTGGTATGATTTCACTGAAGACCGGGGTAGAAATTAGCCCATCTGTGGACCAGAAAGCTTTTATATTATGCTTATAGACATGAGGCATAAGCATTATTGTTGCAAAAAGCAAATACATTTTGCAACAGTCGTCTCTTTCACCTGTGTAGTCTTTTACTGTGGTGATAGGGTCGTATTTGCCATGGTGTACTCAAAATCTTATTTACTTTCCCTGACAATAATTTCCATCAATGGCTGGTCAAAGAATAATTCAAAGAATTCCAGTTCATTGGCCGTGGTTCCAGGGGACAAGTAGGTAGAATTCCACTTTGAGAATCATCTAAGTGGTGAGGCTTGGGAAAAAAAATTGGGATTTTGCTGCCAATCCCCCATACGGTTTGCTGGTGGATACTGGACATCATAGGCTGGTTGTGCGGGTGGTTGTGGTTGTGGTGGGTGGTGGCTGGCGCTCCGCTTTGTTCTTGAATGACGAGTGCGCAGCGTGGGTCCTAGCGTGGCCTCGTGAGTCACGCATGGCGGTGCCCCTACCCTCACCACTAACACCATCCACTGATGCCTGTGGTTATCCATGCCAAGTGTAGCCACATCATCCTCACTATCACTACCTAAACTGGTGTTTTGGGCCACGGGATGTACTCCCGGGGTGTACTCCGGGATGTACTCCGTCCCCTGGGCACAGCATAGGGTACACTACTGAGCGCATGCGGCGGCAAACATACGACGCTTCACTGGTGAATATGATTCCTCCTATCACTACTCGATTGATCGTCGAGCGCAATAAAATCACAGTCCACGTCACTATCATCATCATTTACTGAAGTCAGGGGGCCTGGCCACGCGAAAATATTAGTTTTCTCTTGCGATGAGGAACAACCGACCGTGAGTCACGAGTGCCCACACCAGAGGTAGAAGGTTGAGGATCGTCAGGGTTTTCTGCACTATTATCGATATCCTGGTCATTCTTTTCGGTCACTAACTGATCAAAGCCGTAGAATTCGTCTTCATTTCCACTTCCATCAGTGTCAGAACTATCAGATAGGAAGAGGAGAGTCCCAATTTTTCGGGGAGTGAGAGCTGACTTGCGACGAGGCATGGTGAACAAGGGTAACTGAGCCGGCGTTCCCACAATGCTATGCGGGCGCCTAGATTTTTTGTTTATGGCGCACACCCACCACGCAGACCCATTCTCTCACATGTATACCTATAAGCGTTTTCGTGCTAAATTTGACGGCGCTAGAATTTTGGCATAGATCTACGGTTTGGACACTCAATGTAAAGCCGTTGATCTACGGGACGGACCCTGAAAGGGTTAAGCAGGGGTCCACTGTATTTTATTTTTTATTTTTTATTTTATTTTTTAATATTATATTTTTTCAAGTAACTTTTATGGCCTCTGAGACCAATATCAAGACTATTTGGTATATATTCACTCATTGTATACTACACAATAACAGCACAAACTTTTCTGTCATTATATTGCTTACAAAACATGTTTACACAAACCAACAACAAAAAAATTTTGTTTATTACTATCATATATATAAACATATAGAGTCACTGGACAGGTTCCTATAACTACAAGAGGTTCTGAAAGCTTGTAGTAGTGTGGGGGTGGACTTGTAAATATGCTGAGTCACCTGCATGTCTTGTGTCACAAAGATGCATCATACCACCACTCACTAACCCTCCCCACAAACCTACCTTCCTTCTCTCCTTCCTTCCTACCTACCTTCCCTTCTTCCTTCCTACCTACCTTCCCTTCTTCCTTCTTTCCTCTCATCTCTTCCTATCTACCTTCCCTTCTTCCTACCTACCTTCCCTCCTCCCTACCTACCTTCCCTCCTTCCTTCCATCCTTACTTCTTCCTTCCTTTCCTTCTTCCTTCAAATAACTTTTATGGCCTGTGAGACCAATATAAGGTATATAGAATGTAAATTCACTTATTGTATGCTACACAAAAACCACACAGTCATTATACTGTTTACAAAACATGTTTACACAAACCAACAGTAAAAAATGTTGCTTATTACTACTTTTCTATCATATATATACACATATACAGTGGTCCCTCAATAATCGTCCGGCTCAATAGTCATCCTTCTTGGAAATTGTCTCGTTATTTCGTCCAAATATGGGCTAGCAAATGGTCCATTGACTCGCTAATCGTCTTTCGTCCTGGATGCATACTCAAGCTCTGAGCCGCCTTGGCCTCCCTTCCCAGCCAGTGTGCCATTGTTTACCAGTGAGCGATGGTCCCCTCATTTGTTCATACGAAATACAGTGGACCCCCGGTTAACAAACTTTTTTCATTCCAGTAGTATGTTCAGGTGCCAGTACTGACCGAATTTTTTCCCATAAGGAATATTGTGAAGTAGATTAGTCCATTTCAGACCCCCAAACATACACGTACAAACGCACTTACATAAATACACTTACATAATTGGTCGCATTTGGAGGTGATCGTTAAGCGGGGGTCCACTGTACAGTGGAACTTCAAATTTCGAACGTATCGCTTATCAAACTCTTCGAAAATAGAACCCTTTTTTCGAACCAACTTTGTCCCTATTATCGAGTTCGCCCTTATATTCGAACCACCGGGTACCGGATCTGTCTGGCAGCCTGCTTTATCTGCGTCCCCACGCAGGTGCCGTGAGCCATTCTGGTCTTGTTGATGCTTGAGTGAACACTAACCTGCGCTCTCATTCAAGCATTTTACAATTATTTCATTGTGTTTAGTGCTTGTGGGACTGTGAAATAAGCTACATTGGGCCCAAAGAAAGTGAGAAACACCAAAGATGTGAAGAAGGAAATAATACAGAAGTGGAATGATGTCCAAGTGGAATGATGTCCAAATGTTTGTGGAGAAGTACCACCCTGAGCAAGCTGAAATGAGCCATCTTTGCAGTAAGTTCAGTGACAGTACCATGTCCCATTTTAGGGAAATCTTAAAGAGGCACCATAAACAGAGGACTGTGGACAGTTATATTGTGAGACAGGGGTCCATTGACTCTCAAGCTGGTCCTAGTGGCATTAAAAGACAGAAAGGAAGTAGCCCCAGAGAGGTCTTTGATACCTGAAGTCCTCATGGTGGGGGACTCTCCTTCCAAACACTAACCCCAACTCCCTCTCTCCTCTTCCCTATCTTCCAGATGCCATCACCAATCTTCAATAAAGGTAAGTAAAATGTTATTTTATATGTTTATTTAAATTTATTAATACATAATTGAACACTATATTTGTTGTTTGTATGTAAAACTATAATTAATCTCTATAAAACGTATTTTTTGTGTGAATATTTTTGGGTTTCAAGAATGGATTAATTATATTTCCATTATTTCTTATGGAAAATATTGCTTCGCTTTTCAGACTTTTCGAATTTAGAACTAACTCCTGGAACGGATTAAGTTCGATATTTGAGGTTCCACTGTATTTCATAATATTCCATTCATTTTAGTGCTTGCAAGTGCTAAATAAGCTACCATGGCTCCAAAGAAAGCTCCTAGTGCCAAGCCTTTGGTAAAGAAAGTGAGAAATACGATTGAATTTAAGAAAAACATCATTGAACAATATGAAAGTGGCATACGTGTGGGCGAAGTGGCCATGATGTACAGGTCTCCCTCAACATTCACGAGGGTTAGGGGATCAAAAGCCTCGCGAATGTTGAAAAATCACGAATGTTTGGTGCCCCAATATATTGTAGGGAAATATAATACAATACTGCTTCCTTAACTTGTTGAACCATGAACAATCATAAAATACATGAAAATGTCGTAAATTGTACTAAATACATACATGTTATGGTTTAATAATATGTATGTTATTAAATACCACTGCCTCCACCAATGCCTCCACCACTTCCTCAACCACTGCGAGTCCCTACTACCCTCCCCCTGACCCCTGCAACTGGCAGCCAGCCCTCCCACCAGTGTGGTGAGTGTTTTGTTTGTTCATTATTTGCTATTAAACTACAGTATAAATAATGTAAACCCATTCATGACTGCATATTGGAATGGCTATTCGGACAGGTATTGGACGGTGACATCATGTGTTTACTCTTGAACACAACAAAGAATCAAACATTTTTGCTACTGCTAATAATAACAATAGAATAATAATAATAATAATAATAATAATAATGATAATAATAATAATAACAATAATAATATGTAATAATAATAATCGTAAATACGATAGAATTGAAGAAGGAAATTGTACAAAAATACGAGGGAGTGGTTGACACATCATCAGTGTGGCTTTGTCTATGCTAGAGTGAGCATTAGTCTCGGTGCTCTTCCAAACATTTCACAACAATTCATTGTGTTTGGTGCTTGTAGAATGAGTGCAACTGGAGTGGTAGAGGCAGTGGTTGAGGAAGCGGTTGAGGCAGTGGGTGAGGCAGTGGGTGAGGCAGTGGGTGAGGCAGTGGGTGAGGCAGTGGGTGAGGCAGTGGGTGAGGCAGTGGGTGAGGCAGCGGTTGAGGCAGTGGGTGAGGCAGCAGTTGAGGCAGTGAGTGAGGCAGTGGGTGAGGCAGTGGGTGAGGCAGTGGGTGAGGCAGTGGTTGAGGCAGTGGTTGAGCAGCATTTGGGGTGGGGGGCAGTGGGTGAGGCAGTGGGTGAGGCAATGGGTGAGGCAGTGGGTGAGGCAGTGGGTGAGGCAGTGGGTGAGGCAGTGGGTGAGGCAGTGGGTGAGGCAGCGGTTGAGGCAGTGGGTGAGGCAGCAGTTGAGGCAGTGGGTGAGGCAGTGGGTGAGGCAGTGGGTGAGGCAGTGGGTGAGGCAGTGGGTGAGGCAGTGGTTGAGGCAGTGGGTGAGGCAGTGGGTGAGGCAGCGGTTGAGGCAGTGGGTGAGGCAGCAGTTGAGGCAGTGGGTGAGGCAGTGGTTGAGGCAGTGGGTGAGGCAGTGGGTGAGGCAGTGGGTGAGGCAGTGGGTGGTATTTAATAACATGTTATAAATAATAATAATTTTTTCAACAAGTCGGCTGTCTCCCACCGAGGCAGGGTGACCCAAAAAAGAAAGAAAATCCCCAAATAGAAAACACTTTCATCATCACTCAACACTTTCACCACACTCACACACTATCACTGTTTTTGCAGAAGCGCTCAGAATACAACAGTTTAGAAGCATATACATATAAAGATACACAACACATCCCTCCAAACTGCCAACATCCCAAACCCCTTCCCCAAAGTGCAGGCATTGTACTTCCCATTTCCAGGACTCAAGTCCAACTATATGAAAATAACCGGTTTCCCTGAATCCCTTCACTAAATATTACCCTGCTCACACTCCAACAGATAGTCAGATCCCAAGTACCATTCGTCTCCATTCACTCCTATCTAACACGCTCACGCACGCTTGCTGGAAGTCCAAGCCCCTCACCCACAAAACCTCCTTTACCCCCTCTCTCCAACCCTTTTGAAGACGACCCCTACCCCGCCTTCCTTCCCCTATTAATAACATGTATTATTATTATTATTATTATAATTATTATTAATAACATGTTATTAAATACCACTGCCTCAACCACTGCCTTAACCGCTGCCTCACCCATTGCCTCAACCGCTGCCTCACCTACTGGCTGCCAGTTGCGGAGGTCGGAGGGAAGGTAGTAGGGACTCGCAGGTGGCGGGAAACTTAAATATGATTTGGCGGCTGGGAATTTGGAGGCTGGGAATTTGGTGGTTGGGAATTCGTGAATGTGTGAAGCCCGCGAAAGTTGAAAATGCGAATGTTGAAAGAGACCTGTATAACAAATCCTGTACAACCATATCTTCCATCGTGGCCAAGAAAAAGGAAATCAAGGAAGCTGTTGTTGTAAAGGAGGTAAATATGCTGACAAAAATGAGATCACCAGTACTCGAAGATGTTGAGAAGCTATTATTGGTGTGGATAAACGAGAAACAATTAGCAGGAGATAGTCTTATGATGTCGATTATTTGTGAAAAGGCTAGGCAGTTGCATGACGATTTGGTAAAGAAATTACTTGCAACTAGTGGTGATGTGCGTGAATTTAAGGCCAGCAAAGGCTGGTTTCAGAGATTTAACCCTTTGAGGGTCCATCCCGTAGATCTACGGCTTTACGTTCAGGGTCCAAACCGTAGATCTATGTCATGAGCTCAGCTCACTCTGATGAACTGTGAGTGGTACATTTGGGCCTAGATATGAGAGAATACATCTATGTGGTATGTGTGCACCACATAAAACAGATCCTGCAGCACGCTGTGTATAATGAGAGAAAAAAACTGAAATCATGATTTTTCGATTAAAACAGCGACTTTGCAGTGTTTTTTCGTATGTTTTTCATAGTTCTATTTGCAATTTCTTGGTCTCATTTGATAGAATGGAAGACATATTACAGAAATAGAGATGATTTTAATTGGTTTTAGCACTGGAAATGGCTTGAAACTGAGCTCAAAGTAGCAGAAATGTTAAATTTTTGCCGATATTCAAGAGTAAACAAACGACCTCACACGTCTAATACACGCCAGCTGGTGGGTCTAATATGCATTCACAAATATGGTGATGATATTTATACAATTATTACAGTATTGCATAACAGTAAATCTTCTATTTTTTGGTGTGAATAAAAATTCATTATGTGAATAAAAAATCAAAATGGAATTTATTTGTAAAGCCTCAAAACGTAACTAATGAACAGAGGAAATGTTAGTTTAGTTCCAGGAATACCTACATTGTTTATTCTGGACCCTATTTTGAAATTGGAATATTTTGAACTTTGTGTTAAATTGGCCAAATTAACAATTTCCGATCACTTTAATTTGTAGTTGAAACAGTTGACTTGGCGATTTCTTGTGCTCAATCGATAGAATAGAAGTAATACTAGTGAAATAGCTAAGAATTTGGTTGACTGGAATAATGTAATTGGCCTAAAATGGGAGTCAAAGTCGGCAAAATAGCCGATTCGTAAATATCGCTGACACATCAAAATTCGCGAGAGCATAATTTCGTCAATTTTCCATCAAATTTCGTACTTTTTGTTTTATTACCTTCACAAAAAGATTCTCTACTATTTCATAAGAAAAAATAACAAATTTTTTTTTGGAAAATTCTTGGACACTGGGGCACCACTTCAGATTTGGGCCTTGGACCCTGAAGGGGTTAAGAAGCGTACTGCCATACACAGTGTGATAAGGCATGGTGAGGCTGCCAGTTTGGACCAAAAAGTGGCTAAAAAATATATGCAGGAATTCAAGGAGTACATAGAGGCTGATTGACTGAAACCTGAACAAGTGTTCAATTGTGATGAAACAGGCCTCTTTTGGAAGAAAATGCCAAAGAGGGCCTACATTACTCAGGAGGAGAAGGCACTGCCAGGACACAAGCCTATGAAAGACAGGCTGATGCTCATGTTCTGTTCTAATGCTAGTGGGGATTTCAAAGTGAAACCATTACTAGTGTACCATTCTGAAAATCCCAGAGTGTTCAAGAAAAACAATGTTATGAAGAGTAAATTGTGTGTGTTTTGGAGATCTAATAATAAGGCATGGGTCACGAGGGAAATTTTCGTTGAGTGGTTCAATGAAGTGTTTGGCCTAGTGTGAAGAATTACCTCCTGGAAAAGAAACTGGATCTCAAGTGCCTCCTAGTAATGGACAATGCACCTGCTCATCCTCCAAACATTGCTGACCTGATTCTGAAGGAGTTTGGGTTCATCACAGTAAAGTTCTTGCCCCCAAATACCACTCCTCTCCTCCAGCCCATGGACCAGCAGGTCATTTCAAACTTTAAAAAACTCTACACCAAAGCAATGTTTGAAAGGTGCTTTAATGTGACCTTAGACACTAACTTGACTCGAAGAGATTCTTGGAAAGAACACTTCAGTATTCTCCATTGCATAAGCCTTATAGGTAAGGCTTGGGAGGGAGTGACTACCAGGATTTTGAACTCTGCTTGGAGAAACTTGTGGCCAGATTGTGTCCACAGGAGGGATTTTGAAGGGTCTGAGGCAGCCCCTGATGAGCCTATGTCAGTTGTGAACTCTATTGTGGCATTGGCGAGTTCCATGGGGTTGGATGTGAGTTTGGAGGATGTGAAAAAGTTGGTGGAGGACCACAACGAAGAGCTAACCACTGAGGAGCTGCAAGAGCTTCAGCAGGAACAGCAACAGATCGCAGCTCAGAATCTTGCTGCAGAGGAGGGTGAAGAGAGATGGAAGAAGGTGCTTTCTTCGGAAATTAAGGAGATTTTTGAAATGTGGGGTAGGATTGAAAGATTTATGGAGAAACATCACCCTGAGAAGGATGTTGCAAGCCATATCGGCACTTGTACAGTGACAGATTCTTGGCCCATTTTAGAGAAGTTTTAAAGAGACGCCAGAAACAGAGCTCTCTGGACAGTTTTTTTTTGCGAGACAGGACTCCAGTGACTCTCAAGCTGGTCCTAGTGGCATTAAGAAACAGAGAAGAGAAGTAACCCCAGAAAAGCACTTGGTACCTGAGGTGTTGATGGAAGGGGATTACCCTTCCAAACAGTAATTCAATCTGTCTCCTCCTTCAGTCTTCCATACACTAAGAAGAATCGCCAATAAAGGTAAGTGTTATGCTATTAATGTTTCATTCATCATGTCCCATTGTATTGTTTATGTACTACATCTATATTTCATGTAAAAAGAAATTTCGTTTTAATACTTCTGGGTGTCAGGAACGGATTAATTGTATTTACATTATTTCTTATGGGGAAAATTGATTCGAAAATCGTCTATTTCGATAATAGTCCCACTTCCAGGAATGGATTAAGGAGGATAAACGAGGGACCACTGTAAAGTCACTGGACACTTCCCAGAACTGCTACAGCTTCTGTAAAGCTCGTAGTTGTTGTGTGAGGGTGGACTTGTAAATATGCTGAGCCACCAGCGTAATTATTTATTTATTTATTATTTGGACATGATACATAGTTGTAAAAAAGAAATACAGTGGTTGAGTGTACATGCCAAAAGCCCTTTGTATGCAGAGCATTATGGACAGGCTTAAAATTAACTTAAGATTAACTTAGCAATGATATATTCAGTGGTAAAAATACAGTAAACAAATTACAACATGAGGTATAAATGAGTATTTCAAATAAGAGGTTTTATAGTTGTACAAATTTGTAGCACCTCTGATGAGTTACAGAGCATTCAAGAGAATGGAGTATTCTATTAGGTAATGTAATTACAAAAAAACATAGTGAGATAGGGTCACAGGTTATACATTTATGAGATACAGTTAATCAGTATTTATTTAGTTGTGGGTGAGTAAGTGGTTTTTAAGAAGAGTCTTGAAATGACAAACAGTGTTTCTTTTATATTCACAGGTAATGAATTCCAGATTTTTGGGCCTTTTATGTGCATTGCGTTTTTACATAGTGTGAGATGGACACGAGGAACATCAAAGAGTGATCTGTGCCTTGTGTTGTGGTTATGTGTTCTGTTGAGGTTGGTGAGGAAAAGTTTGAGGGAAGGGTTTATATTCAAGTTAAGTGTTCTATGTATGTAGTAGGTACAATAATAAGTATGGATGTTTTGTATGGTGAGGAAGTTTAGAGCTTTGAATATTGGTGGAGTATGCTGCCTGTAGTGGGAATTTGTTATCATTCTGACTGCAGCCTTTTGTTGGGTAATTGATGGTCTGAGATGGTTTATTGTTGTTGAGCCCCATGCACAAATTCCATAGGTGAGATAGGGGTAAATGAGTGAGTGATATAGGGCCAACAGGGCTAACTGTGGAACATAGTACCGTATCTTCGATAGTATGCCTATGATCTTGGAGATTTTCTTGGAAATGTGTTATATAAGTGTTTGAAATTTGAGTCTATTATCGAGGTGGATTCCTAAGAATTTTCCCTTTGTGAGCTTTGTGATAGGTGATTCGTTTATCATTATGTTAAGAGGGACATCTGTGGTTCTGTTTCCAAACTGTATGAAGTAGGTTTTGACAATATTGAGAGTAAGTTTGTCCATCATCATCCAGGTAGATATTTTCTGTAATTCGGTATTTACAGTATTGGCTAGCATGACTGGGCTTGGGTGAGAGAAGACGTATGTAGTGTCATCTGCAAATAGTGCGGGTTTGAGTAGTAGCGATGCATTTGGTAGGTCGTTTATGTAAATGAGAAAGAGAAGAGGGCCAAGGACACTTCCCTGTGGGACACCAACTGTAATTGGCTGTGTGGAAGAGTTTGCTCCATTTGTGTACGCATATTGGCTTCTGTTGCTAAGGTACGAATTAGGTAGTAGAGGGAGTGCCCTCTTATATCAGAGTGAGACAATTTTATGTGCAGCAAATCATGGTCAACTGTATCAAAAGCTTTACGTAAATCAATGAAGATCCCCAATGGGACTTCTTTTTTCTCGAGTGCAGTGTATATTTGTTCTAGCATGTGTATAATAGCATCATTCGTATTTTTATTAGGCCTGAACCCAAACTGACAGGGGTGGAGTATGTTGTGGGAGATGAGGTAGGAATAGATTCGCTTTTGAATTAATTTTTCAAAGATTTTAGAGAGTGGGTGTAAGTTGGATATTGGCCTATAGTTATTCAAGTCTGTTTGATCTCATCCTTTATGTATCGGAGTGACCCTCGCTATTTTGAGAACTCGCCACCCTCACTGCCTGTCAACACCCATCCCTTCCTCCCCACCCCACCAACCCACATGGAAATAAGTCATTGTCTGAATTTTTTGGGTTATCCTAGGTTGATGGTCTCCTTCCTTCCTTCCTCCCTTTCTTCCTTTGTCCTTCCTTCCTTCCATCTGGTTTCCTGGGCACTGCTTTCGGTCACAAACTCCTCAAAACCATGAAATTCATCTTCACTGACACTTCCATCTGTGTTTGAACTGTCACTTGGGAACAAAAGAGCCCCAATTAGCCAAGGAGTGAGGAGTTTCTTTAGAGCTAGACATGGTGAACAAGGTGTAGGGAGTACGGCTGCATGTGGTACATAGTAACATATCTTTGAGAGGATACCAACTGTTTTGGGTAAATTTTTCTTGTGTTGGATATGGTTTTGAATTTCAAGTTGCTGTCAAGGTGCAGACCCAGAAACTTTCCACCATTATGTTTAGCAGTAAGTGTGTTGTCAATCATAATGTTCAGTTGGGCATCACCTATTCTGCTCCCAAACACAGTATAGAAGATTTTGTCATTAAGTGTAAATTTATTGGCATCATCCAGGTTGACAAGTCCCAAAGTCACAATGTGACTTGGTGGCTAGTAAGCCATTAACCAGACTAAGAGTAGACAATCTAAATTAATTTTTTATGACTGAGACTCAAAATTTGATTAATTAAAAAATCTCTCATATTATCCTAACACCAAAAGATTTCGAAAAAGCAATAAATGACATACCCATGCCCTCTGCCCCAGGCCAAGATTCATGAAACTCTAGTGCTCATCAAGAGCTGCAAGAAGCCCCCCTTTCACATGCCTTTAGCATTCTCTGGAGAGGAAGCATGGACACAGGGATTGTCTTACAGTCATTAAAAAAACAGACAGCCCCATTCCACAAAAGTGGCAGTAAAGCAATTGTAAAGAATTACAGACCGACAGGACTAATGTTCCATATCATAAAAGTCTTTGAAAGGGTTCTATGAAGCAAGATCACCACCCACCTAGATGCCCATCAATTACACAACCCAGGGCAACATGGGTTGAGAGCAGGCCGCTCTTACCTGTCCCAACTACTGGACTATGAGAAGGTCTTGGATGCTCTGGAGGATGAACAATATACATATGTAGTATACATAGAAATTGCAAAAGCCTTTGTCAAGTGCAACCATGGTGTAATAGTGCACAAAATGTGTGATAAAGGAATAACACGAAAAGTTGGTAGATGGATCTATAACTTCCTAACAAACAGAACACAAAGAGTAATAGTAACCAGAGTAAAGTCTGAGGCAGCTACAGTGAAAAGCTCTGTTCTACAAGGCACAGCACTTGCTCCATCCTGTTCCTCATCCTCATATCTAACATAGACAGATGCAAGCCACAGCACTGTCTTCCTTCACGGATGACACCCAAATTTGCATGACAGTGTCATCCATTGAAGACACTGCAAGACTCCAAGCAGACATCAATCAAATCTTTAAATGGGTCATAGAAAAAAACATGAAGTTCAATGAAGAAAAATTTCAATTACTCTGATGTGGAAAACTAGAGGAAATTTAGACTGTATTAGAGTATAAAATAAACTCCCACACAACAGAGTGAAAAACTAATGTGTAGGACTTGGGAGTGATAATGTCAGAAGATCTCACTTTCAAAGATCACAACACTGTATTTACCACATATGCTAGGAAAATGACAGGATGGATAATGAGAACCTTCAAAACTAGGGGTGCCAAGTCAATGATGATTCTCTCCACATCACTTGCTTTCTTTAGGCTAGAATATTGCTGTACACTAACGGCCCATGCAAGGCAGGCGAAATTGCTGACCTGGAGAATATATAGAAAACATTCACAGTAAGCATAAGTACGATACAACACCTAAATTATTGGGAACAGATGAAGTCCCTTGAATTGTATTCCTTGGAATTAAGGTAAGAAAGGTGCATGATATACACTTTGAAAATCCTAGAGGGACTATTCCCAAATTTGCTCATGAAAATCACTCCCTACAAAAGCAAAAGACTCGGCACGAGATGTAACATCCCCCAAATGAAAAGCAGGGGTGCCAACACAGTAAATATCAGGGGCCCAAGAATATTCAACTGCCACCCAGCATATATAAGGGGGGATTTCCAATAAACCCCTGGCAGTTTGAACATTTGAATAACTGCATCAATTGTACATTTTTCAATCTAAACCCAAACTGACTGGCTAAGTATGCTGTGACATATAAGGTAGGAGAAGACTCGTTCATGTATTATTTTTCAAAGATTTTAGATAGTAAGGACAAGTTTGATAAAGGCTTATAATTATTCAATTCAGATGGACTGCCTCCTCTTGAGTATGGATGTGAAGATTGAAGATTCCACAAATTTGTTAAACAGAGTTGCAATAATGGGCGAAAGCATATGAGCTGCTTTTTTGTACGTGAGTGGTGGCAAGTTATTTAGGTTTCCTGTCTTTTTGTAAGTGATGAGCGAGACTTTGGTAGTATTAGTAGGAGCTAGTTATAGAGTATTTGGGTAATTTCTAGTGAATCTTTTGCCTGAGTATTTGAGGCCGGGATTTTGCATGCTAGTTTTGATTCTATAATAGAGAGGAAGAAATTAAGTTTGTTGGCAGTGTTTGCAGGCTGGATGTGTGGGTCATCTGGTTTAGTTAACCCTTAAACGGTCCAAACGTATATATACATTCACGTGCGTAGCGCCCCAAACGTATATATACATTTTCTTTGTCATTCATTCAACATTGCCACGATAAGCCTGAGTCACCTAGACATGAGAGAATGGGTGTGCACACTCACTGTGCGCCATATTAAAATAATTGAGGACGCCTGGGTACCATATGCTCTTTTTTCCTATTAAAAAAGGCAATTTTTTTCCTCTCAAAAAATTTGGGGCGCTACACGAGTGAACATATACATACGTTTGGACCGTTTAAGGGTTAAGTTCATATCTCTGTTTCTGGACAGTTTTCTTGAGCCAAGGATTTCAGAGAGGGTCTGAGGGTCTTTTTCACATCCCGGTTTATTTCATAAAGTCTGACTGAGTAATACAGCCTCTCCTCACTTAACAACGGAGCTCGATTCCTAAGACTACATTGGTAAACGAATTTGTTGTTAAGTGAGGAGCATACTAGAACGGTAGTGGGTTTGCATCAACCATCTTTGATATTATATTAATGTCCCTTTGGCACCATTTATAACATTTCTGGTATGTTTTTAAATGTTTATACATTAGTGTGCTGTACATTGTAATAAAAAGAATATAGGAAATCAGCTCTAATATACAATATTTAACCCTTTGACTGTCGCAAGCCCCTTTCTGAAACTCTCATTCTATGTCGATAAATTTTTGGAAAAAAAAAAATAAAATTATTTTTTATGAAATGATAGAGAATCTTTTCCCCGATGGTAATGACACCAAAAGTACAAAATTTGATCGAAAATTCACGGAATTAAGCTCCCACGAAGTTAGCAGTCTCGGCGACATATACGCATCGGCGATTTCGCCGACTTTGAGCCCTATTTTTGGCCAATTCCATTGTTCCAGTTGACCAAACTCATAGCTATTTCTTTAGAACTCCATTTTTCTATCAATTGCGTACAAGAAACCGCCCATTTACCGATTTGAACTACCCAATAAAGTGGTCAGAAATATGCAATTTGGCTAATTTCACGGAAACTAAAAAAGATGCCAATTTCAAAATAGGGTCCAGAATAAACAATGTAGACATTCTTGGCACTAAAATAACATATCCTCTGTTCATTAGTCACGTCTCTAGGCCCCTCTTATATTACTATTGCTTTCTATATTGATTTTTTATTCATACAAAAAGATAACTGCATTATTGTAAAAATGGTATAAATAATATCAGTGCACTACTGAAAGAATATTAGACTCCCCAGTTGATGTGTATTGGATGTGTGGTGATTTGCTTAGTCTTGAACACTGGTAAAAATCGAACATTTCCGCTACTTTGAGCTCAATTTCAAGGTTGTTTTCCTCGTGAAACTAATCAAAATCATCTCTATTTCTGTAATATGTTTTCCATTTTATCACGTGAGACCATGAAAACGAAAATACAACAATAAATACTATACGAAAATACACCTCAAAGTCGGCATTTTAATAAAAAAAAATGGTTGGAGTTTTTTTTTCCTCATGCACTGCGTGTTGCAGAATTTTTTTTATATGGTGCACACTGACCACACAGACCCATTCTATCACATGTGGGCCTACCCGCTTTCTCCTGCTTGATTTGAAGCCGCTAGAATTTACGCGTATTAATACATCGGAAACATTGGCGCGTCACGACGTATATATACGACCAAAACAGTCAAAGGGTTAGGTATGCATATTGGTCAGAGAGACTGTCGTAAGTCTGAGTTGTCAGTAAACGAGTACGTCGCTAAGTGAGGAGAGGCTGTGCAGTTGTATAGACTTTTGTATTAGATTAGTGAGTATTAAGTGTATAGTTTTGTCCATTTTTTTTTGTTATTAAACCAAGTCTGAACTGTTTTTCATAATGGTGCTTTTTATCAATGGATTTGAGGATACTGTTTGCAAGCCAGGGGCTGTTTGGTCTCTTAGCTGTAATCTGCTTAGTTTTGTTTTAGAGGTTTTGGGTTTTATGAAGAAAAATTTTGGCACATTCATTGGTTGTCGGCTAGCTCTCTCTGCTAGTCAATGTTACTTAACCCTTTGAGGGTCGACAGGCCCTCTCCGAGACTTGTTCTCAGGGTCGGCCAAATTTCAAAAAAAAAAAAAAAAAAATATCTCATGAAAAGATAGAAAATCTTTTCCTGATCATAACGACACCGAAAGTATGAAATTTGATGGAAAACTTATGGAATTATGCTCTCGTGAAGTTAGCGGTCTTGACGATGCTTACGCATTGGCGATTTTGCCCACTTTGAGCCCTATTTTCGGCCAATTCCAATGTACTAGTTGACAAACATCATAACTATTTCGCTAGAACTCCATTTTTTCTATCGAATGAGTACAAGAAACAACCCCTTTACCGATTTCAACTATCCAATAAAGTGATCAGAATTTAGCAATTTTGCCAATTTCACACAAATTTCAAAAGATGCCAATTTCCGAATAGGGTCCAGAATAAACAAGAAAGACATTCCTGGCACTAAAATAACAAGTTTTCTGTTCATTAGTCACATCCCCAGGCCCCTCTTATATTTCTTTGGCTTTCCACTTTCAATTTTTATTCTTACAAAAAATAGAAGATTTACTGTTATGCAGACTACTGCATTAGTGTAGAAATGGTATAAATAATATCAGCGCACTTGTGAAAGAATGTTAGACTCACCAGTTGACGTGTATTGGACGCTTGGCATGATTTGTTTACTTTTGAATTTTGATAAAAATCGAACATTTCTGCAACTTTGAGGTCAATTTCAAGGTAGTTTTCATTGTAAAATCAGTCAAAATCATCTCCATTTTTGTAATATGTCTTCCATTCTATAAAATGAGACCAAGAAAGCTAGAATACAACAATAAATACCATATGAAAATACAGTGCAAAATCGCTGTTTTATTCCAAAAACACGGTCAAAGTTTTTTTTTTTTCTCATTACATACTATGTGCTGCAGGATTTTTTTTATACTGCGCACACGAACCACTTAGACCCATTCTTTTATATGTAGGCCTACCAGCTTTCTCTCACTAGATTTGAGGGCGCTAGAATTTAGGCGTACTTGTACGTCAAAAACCCCAGCTCGTAAGCCGTACTAGTACATCCGAAACCCTCAAAGGGTTAATGCTGAAGTAGTTATTTACTGATGACTCATCACGAAGTAAAAGTGAGATTCTTCAGGGTTATCAAACTTCCTGGGTTACATTTAATTACATTTTTGTTTTTAAGGAATATTTTTTAAAAAATTATATAACAAAGCTCAGCTCCTGTAGCTTCAAACAGGTAATTACAAATAGATAATTATCATGATATGATCTCAGGAAAGAGATTTCCAAAGCCTCAAATATTCATACAGTGTTGTTACCATTCTTGTATTCATTGACAACCTCTCGTATAAATTTTTATCTCACGTCTATTCTGTAATTCACTTCATCCTCTTCCAAGCATCCTGAAGACATCCACTTCTTCTACATATCTGTCCTTTATTCTGACTTCTAATCCTTCACTCCTTATTCTTCTAAGAGTTGTCATCATCTTGCTCTACTCTACACTCACTACTCTTCCACACAATGCAGCTGCTTTCCCACAAACATCCAGTGTGAAAATTCCCAACGGAAATCAGATTCATTATGTTTCAGGACCTCAAGTCTATCAAACACTGGCATTCCTGTTAAACTGTAACCTCTGATAAATGTTACCATCAGCAGAGTGTTGAGTGCTGTCTCCTTCACTTTCTGCTGGTGCTGGAGAGAAGGAGTCCTCAAAGCCAAGTGGGTTAGTTGCTAAGCCTGTACACAGGGAAGCAACTGGGCCCCAGAGATCCTCATTTTCACACTGAAAATACAGTTCATATTCAATTACAACTCATTATATTAAAAGGATTTTGAAAAGTGACTTTAAAAATATAATTAGTTTTACTTTCTTTTATCAATCATACCCAGATCAAAAAGACTATGCGGAAAAATTTGACTAATAACTAAGGCGTATTTAGGATTAGTTTGCCTGAAATGCTCTGCATACTAAGTGATTTTTCTTTTGTGTCTAACAATATTTTATATGTAAATTATATTATCTGTGAACTGCATAAGTTTAGAATGTCACATACATACATACATGCATACATACCTGCATTGTTGGTCAACCACACCACTACGTTATGTCCTTATTGTCTTCACTAATACTTGACTGAAAAAAAACTTTATATTAGCTAAGACAAATGAGGAAACAGAGTCAAGTCACAATATAACAGAGGCTTCTCTCACTCTGTGTGGGTTCACCTCATGTAATGCCTCACTTCTATCAACGATTCCATTAGTACAGTAGGGCCCCACTTACATGTCAGGTTAGGTTCCAGGCTACCGCTGTAAAGAGGAAATCAACGTTAAGTGGAATACCTTTTTTCCACTTATAAATGCGTATAAATGCTATATAACAAATTTACACTAACGTATATTAAGCTAGCAATAGAACTAGGCATTAAAAAACAATAAAAAAGTAAAATACACATATAGTACACTCATTACTTATCTTAAAATATTTGTAGTATTATGTAGGGTAAGATGAGTAGTATCTATTGCAAGAAATCAGGTGTGGTAGATATGGTAGCCAGCCAGGCCACCCCACCTACATATAATATACTACGACATTTAAAGCATCTTAAAGCAATAAAATGCATATACAGCTCACTCATTACTTACCTTAAAATGTTTGTAGTCTTAATGTAGGGTGAGAGATGAGTAAATGAGATAAAACAAATAAACAAGAGAGAGAATGAAAAAATGAGAGAGGAAAGAGACGAGCATGTAAACAAATAAACAAATACATCTGGTTTTGGTTCATACACTTTTGTATTATACCATAATACAAACACTTCACATTGCATACAAGTTGTCTTCCACGCTGATACAGTAGAATAAATAAAGAGCAACACTCCCATTCTCATGTAACACCATTTTAAGAAGAAATGATGCAATGAGTGAAGGCATACGAAAGGAATAATTTTCTACAGTACACATTTTCTTTGGTGTTGAACTACGTATAGAAAAAACGTTATTCTTTTAGACACTCTGACAAGCTGACTCATATTTATGTTAATTTATTCTACTGTGGGATGTATTTATCATGTTTATATGTTACGTAGTGTGGTTATCATGTAATTTTGAAAAAAATATATATGGATTAATGAAAATGTGTATATTAATATAATATATGACATTTAATGTGCCTCAGAGTGATTATTATTGAGCATTATTATTATTATTAATATGACATCCTTGAGACATAAGACACTCTTAGTGATTTTAATGTGTACCTGCATGCCAGCACAGTGTGTAAGTTTACTTAGGTACAGGTACACTTAAGTATAATTATCAGAGTATATAAGTGTGCCCTGTGGCCTGATCACTAAAGCTCTTGTTTCACACGGCGAGGGTCTGCGTTTGATTCCCAGCGCAGTTAGAAACATTGGGCATGTTTCTTTACACTGGTTGTCTAGGTTCACCCATCACTAAAATGGGTTCTTAGGAGTTAGTCCACTGGTATGGGTCGCATCCTGGGACAAGGACTTAATTTGCCTGAAATGCTCTGCATAACAAGGGGCTTTCTATATACAGTGGACCCTCGGTTTTCGCGTTTAATTTGTTCCAGAGCCATCGGCCAAAACTGAAATTGGCCAAAACCAAAACCATTTTCCCCATAAGAAATAATGTAAATGGAATTAATCCGTTCCAGACACCCAGATGTATCAAAAAAAAAAAAAAAATTTTTTACCTTAACCTTTGACTGTTACAGGCCCCTCTCTGAAACTGTCATTCTATGTCGCTCAATTTTTGAAAAAAAAAAAAAAATTATTTTTTCTTATGAAATGATAGAGAATCTTTTTCTGATGGTAATGACACCAAAAGTTCGAAATTTGGTCGAAAACTCGTGGAATTATGCTCCCGCGAAGTTAGCGGTCTCGGCGACATATGCGTATCGGCGATTTCGCCGACTTTGAGCCCAATTTTCAGCCAATTCCATTGTTCCAGTTGACCAAACTCATAGCTATTTCTTTAGAACTCCATTTTATCTATCAGCTGAGTACAAGAAACCTCCCATTTACTAATTTGGACTACCCAATATGGTGGTCAGAAATTGGCAATTTGGCCAATTTCAAGCAAAATAAAAAAGATGCCAATTTCAAAATAGGGTCCAGAATAAACAAGGTAGACATTCGTGGCACTAAAATAACATATGCTCTGTTCATTAGTCACATCTCTAGGCCCCTCTTATATTATTATTGCTTTCTATTTTGATTTTTTATTCATACAAAAAAATACAAAATTTACTGTTATGCAGACGACTGCATTATTGTAAAAATGGTATAAATAATATCAGTGCACTAGTGAAAGAATATTAGACTCCCCAGTTGACGTGTATTGGACGTGTGGTGTGATTTATGTACTCTTGAACATTGGTAAAAATCGAACATTTCCGCTACTTTGAGCTCAGTTTGAAGGTCGTTTTCATCGTAAAAGTAATGAAAATCATCTCTATTTCTGTAATATGTTTTCCATTTTATCACCTAAGACCATGAAAACGCGAATACAAAGATAAATACTATACGAAAATACACCTCAAAGTCGGCGTTTTATTCCAAAAAAACGATCAGAGTTTTTTTTTTCTCATTACGCAATGTGTGCTGCAGGATTTTTTTTATGTGGTGCACACTGACCACACAGACCCATTCTCTCACATGTGGGCCTACCAGCTTTCTCCCACTTGATTTGAAGCCGCTAGAATTATTGAGTATATATACGTCAGAAACATTGGCTCGTAAGACGTATTTATACGTCGAAAACAGTCAAAGGGTTAAATATAGATTTACATGCACAAAATAATGAACATTAAACATGACACTCACCTTTATTGAAGGCTGTTGTTGCTGGAAGACAGGGAGGGGGGAAGAGGGAAGACAGGTTATTCTTTGGAAAGGGAATCCCCCTCCATAAGGACTGTAGGTACCAAGTCCTTATCCGGGGTCACTTCCCTCCTTTGTTTTTTAATGCCACTAGGACCAGCTTGAGAGTCACTGGACTCCTGTCGCACAAAATATCTGTCTAGATAGGTCTGTTTCTGGCGCCTCTTTAAAACTTCCCTAAAATGGGACATGGCACTGTCATTGTAAAAGTCACCAGCACAGATTGCAACAGCTTTCTCAGGGTGATGTTGCTCCACAAATATCTGCATTCTAGTCCACATTGCACAAATCTACTTAGTCTCTGAAGAAGGCACCTGCTTCCATCGCTCTTCCTGCTTTTTTGCATCAATTTCCCGTGCTGTGGTCTGATGCTGTTTTGCAGATGAGGCTTTCTCAGCTCATCAGTGGTTAGCTCTTGATTGTGGTCATCCACCAACTCTTCCACATCCTCACCACTCACATCCAACCCCATGGAATTCCCCAATGCCACAATTGATTGCACAACAGGTGTAGAGTCAACAGAGTCAGCCTCAAACTCTTCAAAATCCATCTTTCGGACACAATCTGGCCACAATTTTCCCCAAGCAGAGTTCATTGTCCTGGAAGTCACTCCCTGCCAAGCCTTATCTATAAGGTCTATGCACTGGAAGATACTGAAGTGATTCTTCCAGCACTCTCTTAGGGCCAATTCAGAGTCCAAGGTTATGTCAAAGCACCTTTGAAACATTGCTTTGGTGTACAGTTTTTTGAAGTTTGCAGTGATCTGCTGGTCCATGGGCTGGATGAGAGGAGTGGTGTTAGGAGGCAAGAACTTCACTGTTACAAAGCTGAATTCCTTAGACAATTGGTCTTCCAAGTCTGGAGGATGAGCAGGAGCATTTTCCATTAACAGGAGGCACTGGAGTGGCAATTTATTATCCAGGAGGTATTTTTTCACACAGGGGCCAAACACTTCATTGAACCATTCCAGGAAAATTTCCCTTGTGACCCATGCCCTACTGTTTGTCTTCCACATCACACACAATTTACTCTTCACAACACTGTTTTTCTTGAACACTCTGGGATTTCCAGAGTGATACACCAGTAAAGGCTTCATTTGAAATCCCCACTAGCATTACCACACAACAAGAGAGACTGTCTTTCATAGGCTTGTGTCCTGGGAGTGCCTTTTCCTCCTGCGTGATGTAGGTCCTCTTTGCCATTTTCTTCCAAAAGAGGCCTGTTTTGTCACAATTGAACACTTGTTGGGGTTGGAATTTTTCAGACTCTACATAACATTTGAATTATCGCACGAATTTTTCAGCCTCTTGTTTATCTGAGCTGGCACCCTCACTGTGCCTTACAACATTGTGTATGCCACTTCGCTTCTTGAATCTTTCAAACCAGCCTCCCTTGGCCTTGAATTCCCTTTCATCATCACTTGTTTCAGGCAATTTCTTTAGGAGATCCTCATGCAACTGCCTTGCCTTTTCACAAATACATGTAATGGACTGCACAACACTATCTCCTGCTCTTTCTCTCTGATCCACACCAACAACAATTTCTCCACTTCTTCAATTGTTTGGGATCTCTGTTTGGATATCGCATTCACCCCTTTTGCAACATCAGCTTCCATGATTTCTTTTCTCTTGGCCACACGGGAGCTGATTGTTGATGGCGACTTCCCGTACATCCTGCAGAGTTCAGCAATGCATATGGCACTATCATATTTTCCTAGGATTTATTTTTTCAGTTCTATGGTGTTCCTAACTTTCTTTCTTTACCAAAGCATTGGCACTAGGAGCTTTCTTTGGGGAAATGGTCACTTATTTAGCAGTCACACATGATAAACAAGTGACAAAAACAATGGATTACAAAATGTTTCGTATGACCTGGCAGGATATGTTACTCACCAAGAAACAACGCTATACTGGCTGAGAATGCGTGTGGGAGGCGGCTTTGTCTGTGTGCTGGGGATTGGACAGGTTCCGTACAATCGAGGAAAACGGAAGCCAAAAATTGACGAAAAAAATCGGCCAAAACTGAAATCGGCAATAACGGAGATCAACGAGAATGGAGGGTGTATGTCAATGATGTCAGCTAGGACTGTATACCATGTACATGTACTTGTAGCAAATACAGATATTATTATATTATGATTATTATTATTATTAAAATATGAAATAACTTTAAAACACTTGAAATTCTGGAAAGTTTCCAGACATAATGGAGAGCTACAGAGCTCACGAAGAATGTAAACAAACTGGGTGGGGCATGGTGACCATATTAGAAAGCTAGCTTCTCCTCACATACCAACGGAGTTCCGTTCCTAAGGCTTTGTCTGTAAACGAATTCATCGCTAATCGAAGAATCACCCCTTAGTGACACTTCAAAAGTGTCACCACCCAAAATTAAAACATTCAGTTTTGTGTTTGCTGGGAAATTCCTTTCAATCTGTTTATTATTAACAGTAACACAACATGAAATAGGTCAATGACTTACTTCCGAGATATTTCCTCAAACGCATGCGTAGCTGATTACTTGGGAAATTTTTTTGTTTTGAGAAAATCGCATTTTTTTCAGTCTTTGCATAGAATAAGAGTGATCTTCTGTAGTTACCCTTCAGGCGGGTAACATTTTCTATAATGGTCGTGGTCACTCTTTTTTTTTTATCCCTCCACACTCTCCACCCTTCAGTACCTCTCTATATAATGTCAGTTTTTATTAATTTGGGCACTTTATCATGCTTCTATGTTATTTATGTTATACCTAATATTACTCTTTAATAAATATGATAAGTAGATAGCCTTCATTGACACTGGTAGTCAGTGCCAACAACAACATAACAGCATTTAATTATGATGTCAGATCATTAAGCAAACACTATGATGACCTCCAAGCATTACTCATTCTCTAAATGTCTGTATGTCTATCATTATCAGTGAAACATGGCTAAAACATGATGTTAGAAACATGTATTCCATACCTGGCTACAAGGCCATGCACAATTGTAGACCAGACCAATTAGGGGGTGGAACAGCTATATATTACTCTGATGAACTTGAATGTATAAATTCTACTTGCACAAGGGATTAATATGGTGAATATGCATTTGCTAAATTTATATCCAAAGACCTTAACCCTTTCAGGGTTGGCAGGCCCTCTCCTAAACTTGTTCTCAGGGTCTGAAATTTTTCACAAAAAAAAAAATTTTTTTTTTTTTCTTATGAAATGATAGAGAATCTTGTCCCGATCATAATGACACCAAAAGTATGAAATTTGATGGAAAACTTACGGAATTATGTTCTCACAAAGTTAGCGATCTCAACGATGTTTACGCATCAGCGATTTTTCCCACTTTGAGCCCTATTTTCGGCCATTTCCCAAATTTCCCATCAGTCAAACAAAAATCAACCTATTTCACTAGAACTCCATTTTTTTTCTATCGAATGAGTACAAGAAACCACCCATTTACCGATTTCAACTATCCAATAAAGTGGTCAGAAATTGGCAATTTTGCAAATTTCACACAAATTTCAAAAGATGCCAATTTCCAAATAGGGTCCAAAATAAACAAGAAAGACATTCCAGGCACTAAAATAACATTTCCTCTGTTCATTACTCACATCCCCAGGCCTCTGTTACATTTCTTTTGCTTTCCACTTTGAATTTTTATTCTCACAAAAAATAGAAGATTTATGTTATGCAGTCTACTGCATTAGTGTAGAAATGGTATAAATAATATCAGCGCACTTGTGAAAGAATATTAGACTCACCAGTTGATGTGTATTGGATGCCTGGTATGATTTGTTTACCTTTGAACTTCAGCAAAAATCAAACATTTCTGCTACTTTGACCTCAATTTCAAGGTACTTTTCATTGTGAAACCAATCAAAATCATCTTAATTTCTGTATTATATCTTCCATTCTATAAAATGAGACCAGGAAAACTAGAATACAACCATAAATAGCATATGAAAATACAGTGCAAAGTCGCTGTTTTTAACCAAAAACATTGTCGAAGTTTTTTTTTCTCATTATGCACTGGGTGCTGCAGGATTTTTTTTATACTTCACACACTGACCACATAGACCCATTCTTTCATATGTAGGCCTAACAGCTTTCTCTCGCTAGAATTGAAGGCTCTAGAATTTAGGTGTACTAGTACGGCACCAACCCTGGCATGCAAGCCGTACTAGTACGGCACCAACCCTGAAAGGGTTAAAACACCTTTAACAGTTGGAGCAATTTATAGAGGACCTCACTCCAATATTTACTCATTTAGTGAAAACTTAAGAAACATGATAACTAATGCAGGGGTGAACAAACATCACCTGATACTTACAGGGGACTTCAACATAAACCTCATCCATGAACATGACCCTCAAGTAACTGAATTCACAAACACTATGAGCAGCTGCTAACTTCTGCCAACAATAATAAAACCTACAAGAATCTCTGAGACAAATGCCTCCTTACTAGACCATATCTGGACAAACACTATAACCCCATTAAAAGCAGGCATAACCACAGGTAACACTACTGACCACTATCCCACTGTTCTCATAACCAACTTATGTAAATTGCCCCAGGACACAACTAAGATCACCTTCCGACTACATGACAAGTCATCTGTTAATAACTTTATTTCAGCATTAAGTAACATTGATTGGCAAAACGAGCTAGCAGACAACTTCAGTACTGTGTTTTTATCATGTTTATATGTTATGTAATGTGTTTATCATACAATTTTGAAAATAAATACCATCGATGGATTAATGAAAATGCCTATATTAACGTAATATACAACATTTATTGCGCCTCAGAGTGATTATTATTGCGTATTATTATTATTATCATTATTAATATGTCATCCTAAAGAGTAATAATGTGTACCTGCACACCAGCATAATGTGTAAGTTTATTTAGGTACAGGTACATATAAGTACAGGTCCGCCATCACAAATCCGGCAATCAGTTATTCGGTTCCTTCAGTTATTCGGCACTAATTTTGGCTAGCATAATTTCAAATTTCCAGGGTCGCCACACCAACCTGCTGGTACTGTTTGGTGGCGCTACTTGCTGCATAAGCCATTCCAATTACTTTTTCTTCATTTATTGTTTTAACCTGCTTACTTTTAGCCCTAGCCATGGTTCCAATGAATAAAAGAAATGCTTCTCATTATGTAAAGCACCTACACAGTACATTACCCATTAAAGATAAGGTGGCTTTGAAGCCACTGCCAGTTGCCATGAGCTCAGTCTCATAAAGCAGGAGAATATGCTTTATTATTACGCTAATATCAACACTACAGCTTATTTGCCCATCATAATTGAAATTTAAAATGACATAATAAATAATATAAATAACATAAAACATGTTAAATACTCCAGAATGAAAAATATTTTGGGATAACACCGAGCAGTTCGACAGAGTTATGAAGAGGATATGGAAACAAAAAACCATTCTCCTATCCTTGCCTTGGTAGCTTATATTAGAGAAAACGGAGTATAGCACAGGGCTATGATATACACTCGTACTCCACCATAAACATGAAACAAAAAAGTTATTTTCTCTCTATAGATTATCACACATAGCAGCATATGTGTAGAGAACCTAGGATAACCCCAAAAAAGTCAATGTGGCTTATTTTTAGTACGTGGCTTGGGTTAGCCATATATGTTTTTTGGTAAATATTCGATTCCCAGCCAAGGTAGAAACATTAGGCGTGTTTCTTTACACCTTTTGGGTCTATTTTTTAACCATCAGTAAATGGGTCCCCTGGTGTTAGTCGACTAGTGTGGGTGTTATCCTGGGACAATGACCTAATTTTCTTGAAATACTCAGCATAACAAGTGCCTTTCTATACAGTAGTATGTCACTGATGTCAGCTAGGCCTGTATACCTTGTACATGTACGTGTAGTAAATAAAGATATTATTATTATTATTGTTATTATTAATATTATTATTTTTTTTTTTTTTTTATTATCACACCGGCCGATTCCCACCAAGGCAGGGTGGCCCGAAAAAGAAAAACTTTCACCATCATTCACTCCATCACTGTCTTGCCAGAAGGGTGCTTTACACTACAGTTTTTAAACTGCAACATTAACACCCCTCCTTCAGAGTGCAGGCACTGTACTTCCCATCTCCAGGACTCAAGTCCGGCCTGCCGGTTTCCCTGAATCCCTTCATAAATGTTACTTTGCTCACACTCCAACAGCACGTCAAGTATTAAAAACCATTTGTCTCCATTCACTCCTATCAAACACGCTCACGCATGCCTGCTGGAAGTCCAAGCCCCTCGCACACAAAACCTCCTTTACCCCCTCCCTCCAACCCTTCCTAGGCCGACCCCTACCCCGCCTTCCTTCCACTACAGACTGATACACTCTTGAAGTCATTCTGTTTCGCTCCATTCTCTCTACATGTCCGAACCACCTCAACAACCCTTCCTCAGCCTCTGGACAACAGTTTTGGTAATCCCGCACCTCCTCCTAACTTCCAAACTACGAATTCTCTGCATTATATTCACACCACACATTGCCCTCAGACATGACATCTCCACTGCCTCCAGCCTTCTCCTCGCTGCAACATCATCACCCACGCTTCACACCCATATAAGAGCGTTGGTAAAACTATTTCTCTCATACATTCCCCTCTTTGCCTCCAAGGACAAAGTTCTTTGTCTCCACAGACTCCTAAGTGCACCACTCACTCTTTTTCCCTCATCAATTCTATGATTCACCTCATCTTTCATAGACCCATCCGCTGACACGTCCACTCCCAAATATCTGAATACGTTCACCTCCTCCATACTCTCTCCCTCCAATCTGATATTTCAATCTTTCATCACCTAATCTTTTTGTTTCCTCATAACCTTACTCTTTCCTGTATTCACCTTTAATTTTCTTCTTTTGCACACCCTACCAAATTCATCAACCAATCTCTGCAACTTCTCTTCAGAATCTCCCAATGAGCACAGTGTCATCAGCAAAGAGCAGCTGTGACAACTCCCACTTGTGTGTGATTCTTTATCTTTTAACTCCACGCCTCTTGCCAAGACCCTCGCATTTACTTCTCTTACAACCCATCTATAAATATATTAAACAACCACGGTGACATCACACATCCTTGTCTAAGGCCTACTTTTACTGGGAAAAAAATTTCCCTCTTTCCTACATACTCTAACTTGGGCCTCACTATCCTCGTAAAAAACTCTTCACTGCTTTCAGTAACCTACCTCCTACACCATACACTTGCAACATCTGCCACATTGCCCCCCTATTCCACCCTGTCCATACGCCTTTTCCAAATCCATAAATGCCACAAAGACCTCTTTAGCCTTATCTAAATACTGTTCACTTATATGTTTCACTGTAAACACCTGGTCCACACACCCCCTACCTTTCCTAAAGCCTCCTTGTTCATCTGCTATCCTATTCTCCGTCTTACTCTTAATTCTTTCAATTATAACTCTACCATACACTTTACCAGGTACACTCAACAGACTTATCCCCCTATAATTTTTGCACTCTCTTTTATCCCCTTTGCCTTTATACAAAGGAACTATGCATGCTCTCTGCCAATCCCTAGGTACCTTACCCTCTTCCATACATTTATTAAATAATTGCACCAACCACTCCAAAACTATATCCCCACCTGCTTTTAACATTTCTATCTTTATCCCATCAATCCCGGCTGCCTTACCCCCTTTCATTTTACCTACTGCCTCACGAACTTCCCCCACACTCACAACTGGCTCTTCCTCACTCCTACAAGATGTTATTCCTCCTTGCCCTATACACGAAATCACAGCTTCCCTATCTTCATCAACATTTAACAATTCCTCAAAATATTCCTTCCATCTTCCCAATACCTCTAACTCTCCATTTAATAACTCTCCTCTCCTATTTTTTTAACTGATAAATCCTTTTGTTCTCTAGGCTTTCTTAACTTGTTATCTCACTCCAAAACTTTTTCTTATTTTCAACAAAATTTGTTGATAACATCTCACCCACTCTCTCATTTCTCTCTTTTTACATTGCTTCACCACTCTCTTAACTTCTCTCTTTTTCTCCATATACTCTTCCCTCCTTGCATCACTTCTACTTTGTAAAAACTTCTTCATATGCTAACTTTTTCTCCCTTACTACTCTCTTTACATCATCATTCCACCAATCGCTCCTCTTCCCTTCCTGCACCCACTTTCCTGTAACCACAAACTTCTGCTGAACACTCTAACACTACATTTTTAAACCTACCCCATACCTCTTCGACCCCATTGCCTATGCTCTCATTAGCCCACTATCCTCCAATAGCTGTTTATATCTTACCCTAACTGCCTCCTCTTTTAGTTTATAAACCTTCACCTCTCTCTTCCCTGATGCTTCTATTCTCCTTGTATCCCATCTACCTTTTACTCTCAGTGTAGCTACAACTAGAAAGTGATCTGATATATCTGTGGCCCCTCTATAAAACATGTAACATCTTAAAGTCTACTCAACAGTCTTTTATCTACCAATACATAATCCAACAAACTACTGTCATTTCGCCCTACATCATATCGTGTATACTTATTTATCCTCTTTTTCTTAAAATATGTATTACCTATAACTAAAACCCCTTTCTATACAAAGTTCAATCAAAGGGCTCCCATTATCATTTACACCTGGCACCCCAAACTTACCTACCACACCCTCTCTAAAGTTTCTCCTACTTTAGCATTCAAGTCCCCTACCACAATTACTCTCTCACTTGGTTCAAAGGCTCCTATACATTCACTTAACATCTCCCAAAATCTCTCTCTCTCCTCTGCATTCCTCTCTTCTCCAGGTGCATACACGCTTATTATGACCCACTTCTCGCATCAACCTTTACTTTAATCCACATAATTCTTGAATTTACACATTCATATTCTCTTTTCTCCTTCCATAACTGATCATTTAACATTACTGCTACCCCTTCCTTTGCTCTAACTCTCTCAGATACTCCAGATTTAATCCCATTTATTTCCCCCCACTGAAACTCTCCTACCCCCTTCAGCTTTGTTTCGCTTAGGGCCAGGATATCCAACTTCTTTTCATTCTTAAACATCAGCAATCATCTGTTTCTTGTCATCCGCAACTACATCCACGCCATTTAAGCAACCAGTTTTATAAAGTTTTTCTTCTTCTCTTTTTTTTTAATTGTATACAGGAGAGGGGTTACTTGCCCATTGCTCCGGCATTTTAGTAGCCTCTTACGACACGCATGGCTTACGGAAGGAAAGTTTCTTTTCCACTTCCTCCCATGGACCAATAGAAGAAAATAAAAAAGAAAAAGAGCTTTTAGAAAAAGAAAAGGAGAAAAACCTAGATGTATGTATATATTTTAGCATGTGCGTGTCTGTGAAGTGTGACCAATGTGTAAGTAGGGAGGTAAAGCAAGATATCCTTTATCTTATTAGCGTGTTTAAGAGGACAGGAAAAAGAAAACCAGCAATCTTCCATCATGCAAAACAGTTACAGGTTTTTGTTTCACAGTCATACTGGCAGACGGTAGTACTTCCCTGGGTTGGTTGCTGTTTACCAACCTACTACCTTATTTTTATTTTTATTATTATGCAAGGAGGGAAGAGGATATGGAGAAAATGAGAGTGGTTAAGAGAGTGGTGATGAAGCAATGTAAAAAGAGAGCAAATGTGAGAGTGGGTGAGATGTTATCACAAAATTTTGTGAAAATAAAGAAAAAATTTTGGAGTGAGTATTAACAAGTTAAGGAAGCCTAGAGAACAAATTGGATTTGGCAGTTAAAAAATAGGGAGGAGAGGTTAGAGGTATGGGAAGATGGAGGGGAAATATTTTGAGGAATTGTTAAATGTTGATGAAGATAGGGAAGCTGTGATTTCATGTATAGCGCAAGGTGGAATAACATCTTGTAGAGTGTGGAAGAGCCAGTTGTGAGTGGGGGGAAGTTCGTGGAGGCAGTAGGTTAAAAATGAAAGGGGGTAAGGCAGCGGGATTGATGGATAAAGATAGAAAGTTTAAAAGCAGGTGGGGATGTAGTTTTGGAAGTGGTTGGTGCAATTATTTAATAAAAATGTATGGAAAGAGGGAATAAGGTACCTAGGGATTGGCAGGAGAGCATGCAATAGGTCCTTTGTTAAAGGCAAAGGGGACAAAAGAGAGTGCAAAAATTATAGGGGGTTAAGTTTGTTGAGTATACCTGTAAGCTAAAGTGTATGGTTGATTTATTATTGAAAAATTAAAAGTACAGGACTGGAGAAAAGGATAGCAGATGAACAAGCGGCTTTAGGAAAGGTAGGGGGTGTGTGGACAGCGTGTTTACAGTGGAAACATTAAGTGACAGATATTTAGATAAGGCTAAGAGGTTCTTTGTGCATTTATGGATTTGGAAAAAGGCGTATGACAGGGTGGATAGGGGGGCATTGTGGCAGATGTTGCAGGTGGCTATGGGGTATGGAGGTCGGTATTGAAAGCAAGTTGAAGGGTTTTAGAGGATAGTGATGCTCAAGTTTGAGTACATAGGAAAAAGGAGGGAAATTATTTCCAGTAAAAAAGTAGGCCTATGACAGGATGTGTGATGTCACCGTGGTTGTTTAAATATATTTATAGATGGGTTGTATGAGAAGTAAATGTGAGGGTCTTGACAAGTGTGGTGGTAAGTTTAAAGAATAAAGAATCACACATGCAAGTGGGAGGGAGTTGTCCACAGTTGCTCTTTGCTGTTGGACACTGTGCTCTTGGGAGATTTTGAGAGTAAGTTGATTGATTGGTGGATGAATTTGGTTGGGGTGTGCAAAAGAAGAAAATTAAAGTGAATACAGGGGGAGTAAGGTTATGAGGTAAAAAAAATATTAGGTGATGAAAGATTGGGATTTCGGATTGGAGGGAGAGAGAGTATGGAGGAGGTTGATTGTATTCAGATATTTGGGAGTGGAGTTGTCAGCGGGAGGGTCTATGTAGGATGAGGTGAATCATAGAATTGATGAGGGGAAAAGGGTGAGGGTGCACTTAGGAGTCTGTGGAGTCATAGGAACTTTGTCTTGGAGGCAAAAGAGGGGAATGTATGAGAGGATAGTTTTACCAAACCACTCTTTTATAGGTGTAAAGCATGGGTGTTGAATGTTGCAGCGAGGAGAAGCTGGAAGCAGTGGAGATGTCATGTCTGAGGGCATTGTGATGGTGTGAATATAATGCAAAGGAATTCGTGTTTGGTAGTTAGGAGGTAGGTGCGGGAATTACCCAAAATCTGTTGTCCAGAGGGGGCTGAGGAAAGGCGTTGTTGAGGTGGATTCGGACATGTTGAGAGAAATGGAGCGAAACAGAATGACTTCAAGAGTGTATCAGTCTGTGTGGAAGGAAGGCGGGGTAGGGGTCGGCCTAGGAAAAAGGTTGGACGGGAGGGGGTAAAGGAGGTTTTGATGTGCGAGGGGCTTGGACTGACAGCAGGCGTATGCGTCGAGCGTAGTTTGTTAGGAGTGATGGAGATGAATGGTTTTTATTACTTGACGTGCTGTTGGAGTGTGAGCAAAGTAACATTTTTGAATGGGGTTCAGGGAAACCGGCTAGGCCGGACTTGAGTCCTGGAGATGGGAAGGACAAGTGCCTGCACTCTGAGGGAGGGGTGTTAATGGTTGCAGTTTAAAAACTGTAGTGTAAAGACAAACCCTTCTGGCATGACAGTGATGATGGATTGTGAATGATGTGAAGTTTTTCTTTTTCGGGCCACCCTGCCTTGGTGGGAATCGGCCCAGAGTGTGATAATAAAAAAAAAAATATTATTATTATTATTATTATTATATTATTATTTCCTCAGTTGTTTGTTGGGTTATCTTATTCAAACTTGGGCAAGGTATGATGGAAAGATACTTCTTCACATGCACCAAAAATGAAAGAAATCAGAAGATTAAAAATAGCGGAGTTCAACTTTCAGCCATTAGCGGTTCGCATAGCGTATATTTTTGTATTGGTTGTAATGGATTTATTTCATTTTTTCGGTCTGCATTTGATAGATTGAAAGATATATTACAGTATAGATATGATTTTTGATTGTTCATGACGAAGAGTCCTTGAAATTTTTCGCTCACAGTAGCGAAAATGTTCTATTCTTTGCGAAAAACTCAAGAGTAAAAATATGACGTCACCGTCCAATTACCTGTCGCTGCCAGTCTAAAGTCCAGTACGGAGTCAAGAATGGATTGACATTATTGTATACAATTATTAAAATAAAGGCAGTAGTCGGTATGTCAGTAAATCTTCTATTTTTTTTGGTGAATAAAATTCAAATGGTAAGCAGAGTAATATAAGAGGTACATGTAGCCATGACTAAGAACAGAGGAAAATGTTATTTTTAGTGCAGGAATGTCTGCATTGTTATTCTGGTTCCTATTTTGAAATTGGCATTTTGTTGACAATTTGTGTGATAGTTGGCAAATTGCAATTTCTGACCACTTTATTCGGGTAGTTGAATATAAGTGAATATGGGGCGGTTTCTTGTATCAGTGACAGACTAGAGTAATAAGTTTACTCAGGGTATACACAATTACAGTTACCATAGCCGCTCATCATACATAGCAATATGTATAGAGAACCTAGGTTAACGCAGAAGTCAGAAAAGTGACTTATTTCCGTATCCTTGGCTGGGGCTTGCCCATAGTATGATTTTTTGGTAAAATATTTTTTTTTCTCGGTTGTTTGTTGGGCTATCTCATTGAAACTTGGGCAATGTATGATGGAAAGATGCTTCTTAACGTACAACAAAAATAAAAAAGACGGACGATAAATAAGGGAGTTCACTTTTCAGCCATTAGCCGCCTCTTTGCAGTATATTTTCGTATAGTTTTTATGGTTGTATTCTCATTTTTTGGACTCAATTGATAGAATGGAAGATATATTACAGAAACAGACATGATTTTGATTGCTTTCATGACGAAAAGTACCTTGAAATTGAGCTCAAAGTAGCAGAAATGTTCGATTTTTGCTGATGTTCAATGAACTGTGTAAGTCAAGTTGGTTAATTTTATTAAGTGTATTCTAACCTAACCACTCTGTAATTTGGCAAACTCAGTAATCCAGCACACTACAGGTCCCAATGATGCTGGATTTGTGATGGAGGACCTGTATAATTATCAGAGTATATATAAAACATGAAACAACTTTAAAACACTTGAAATTTTGGAAAGTTTCCAGACATAATGGAGAGATGCTGTGCTCACTGAGAATGTAAGCAAATCGGGTGGGGCGTGATGACCGTATTAGAAAGTCAGGTCAGGGGAGCCATATAGCAAGTTTTGGTCATAATTTGAATGTCCATATTAGTGGAACACAGTAAGGCAAAACACCGTAAAGCGGGGCCCTGCTGTATATGTATATTTTTTAACATATCAGCCATTTCCCACCAGGGCAGGGTGACCCAAAAAGAAAGAATAAAACTTTCATCATTCAACACTTTCACCATCAATCATACATAATCACTGTCTTTGTCATGGCGCTCAGATATGACAGTTTAGATGTCCCTCCAAACTGCCAATATCCCAAACCCCTCCTTTAAAGTGCAGGCACTGTACTTCCCACTTCTAGGACTCAAGTCCAGCTAACCAGTTTCCCTGAATCCTTTCACAAAATATTACCCTGCTCACACTCCAACAGCTCATCAGGCCCCAAAAAACATTCATTTCCATTCACTCCTATCTAACACAAACATACATGCTTGCTGGAAGTCCAAGTTCCCCTTATACAAAACCTCCATTAACCTTCCTCTGAAACATTTCCTTGACAGCTGCAATAGAGCACACAGGTAGAACACAAAGCACAAAACTCTCTTCGACATCCCCCGTGTCCGATTCACCCTTTGCACAAATGTAATGCATATAAAAGGCCCTAAGATTTGGAATTCATTGCCCTAATCAACAAAAGGTCTCCTGTCTTCCAATCAATTTAGAGCTATTGTTAAAAATCACCTCATCTCTCTAACATAACTCAACTAACACTATGCAATATGAAACAAAACCAGTTCATACAACTCTATCCCTGCTCTTCCAATCTTCCTTAAACTCCCATAGAAAATTAATTACTCATCTTGTTCCATTATAATTCTACTGAAACTTAATTGACTTTCTGCTTCTTCACTTCTCTTATAATCGTTCCATAGCCTGAAGACGGAGCCAGTTTGAAACCGATTAGAAAATCCCAATTAACTCAAGCTCAGTGAATCAGTTTAAAGCATTAATACATACCCATTATCATTCAGCTACCTCTCTTTTTTGTATTAATTCACATTTAAAACTGTACTATTGTTCACTTAACTACTTCACTTTTTGTACATTAAAATAAAAATCCTATTCAATAACCATGTCTAGTTCTTAAGTAGTGTATAAGCATTAGGACTAGCCTGCCCAAAATACACCACATACTAGTGGCTTTCTTTTGTGCTTAACAATACAATGGAACCTTGCCTTACAAGTGCCCCACCATGCGAGTTTTTCAGGATACGAGCAGCTGCTCGGTCGATTTTTTGCTTTGGATATGAGTGAAATTTCATGATGAAAGCGGGCCTCAAGGGAGGTTCCTAGATGCTGGTGAGGGGCTCTTGCTCTTGATCTAGGGAATTGGATCTGTGCTCCAGTTATGAATGAAAAGAAGTTGGATGTCCTGGCCCTAAGCGAAACAAAGCTGAAAGGGGTAGGGGAGTTTCGGTGGGGAGAAATAAATGGGATTAAATCTGGAGTATCTGAGAGAGTTAGAGCTAAGGAAGGGGTAGCAATAATGTTGAAGGATCAGTTATGGAAGGAGAAAAGAGAACACGATGTGTAAATTCAAGTATTATGTGGATTAAAGTAAAGGTTGGATGCGAAAAGTGGGTCATAATAAGCGTGTATGCACCTGGAGAAGAGAGGAAAGTAGAGGAGAGAGAGAGATTTTGGGAGATGTTAAGTGAATGTATAGGAACCTTTGAACCAAGTGAGAGAGTAATTGTGGTAGGGGACCTGAATGCTGAAGTAGGAGAAACTCTTAGAGAGGGTGTGGTAGGTAAGTTTGGGGTGCCAGGTGTAAATGATAATGGGAGCCCTTTGACAGTAATGCTGAAGCTGGAGATGCTGTCCTGGGAGACAGTAATGGGGAAGCTGGAGATGCTGTCCTGGGAGACAGCAATGGTGAAGCTGGAGATTTTGTCCAGGTAGTCGGGAATTATACGCAGGAAGGAATACATATAAATGACCTCATAGGGGACAGGAGCCATAGTAGGGAAACAAGTGTAGTCAAAGATAAGATAAAACCAATATTGCAAACTAGAAATACCGCAGGAAATAGCAAACAAGAGGACTCCACTAGCAATAGTGAGGATATATTACCAAAAACAACTGGTGGGAGCTCCATTGTTGGTGCTAGGGAGGATAGAAGTAAGACAGGGAAACATGCACCAACAGGGAATACAGTCACAGAAACCCAAGGCAAACGGAAACCAAGCCTGTGCACATACTATGCACTCGGAATCTGCTGGCATGGGAAATCTGGAAAAACAGATGGGACCTGCAACTATGACCACCCTAGAAAATGCCATGCCCATATGACAACAGGAAAATGCAAACTCCCTTCCTGTAAGCTTTTTCACCCTAAACTGTGTACCTCTTCAGTACAGGAAAGACTGTGCTATAACTTAAATTGCCAGGCATACCATCTAAAGGAGACAAAAAGATACAAAACATCCAGGCCATGGGAAAACCTGGGTAGCCACAGCCACTCAAGAGGGAGAGGTTTTTTAGTGCCAGGAAGGAAAAAGAACTGGCAGGAAATGGCAGAAATCGTACACCAAATCCAGTCATTCCTGGAGTGGAACCACAGTCGATGGCCTCCACTCCAAACCAACAGATACAGATACTAATCCCGGAAAAAAAATCCCCCCCCAGTACCAATAATACCACCAGTCCGATAACATTCTTCTTTGCAAATATACAGGGTCTAAAGCCAGCAACAAACAACAAAATACCTTTCATCCGTGGACTGCTTGCAGAGGCAAAGGCAATGTTCGCGGCTTTCACTGAGACCCACATAAAGGATCACTTGGACAACGAAATATGGATTCCAGGTTACAACCTATACAGATGTGACAGAGTGAACAGGCAAAAGGGGGGGGTTGGCCTGTACATTGCAGAGTCACTTGTTTGCACAGAACTGCTAAATGCCTCAAATGATGTAGTGGAAGTTTTAGCAGTAAAGGTCGAGAACCAAAACCTAGTCATTGTGGTAGTCTACAAGCCTCCGGATGCAACATCCCAGCAATTCCAGGAACAGCTGTTAAAAATTGACCACTGTCTGGAAAACCTTCCAGCTCCTGCACCCAACATCTTGCTCCTGGGGGATTTCAACTTAAGGCACCTAAAATGGAGGAATATAGCAAATAATATTGTTGCAGTAATAACACCAGGAGGCAGCTCTGATGAAAACTCACACTCACGCGAGCTTTTAAATCTCTGCACAAAATTCAATTTAAACCAGCAAATAATAGAGCCTACTAGACTGGAGAATACACTAGACCTCATCTTCACTAACAATGATGATCTGATAAGAAATGTCACCATATCAAAAACAATATACTCAGATCACAACATAATTGAGGTTCAGTCATGTATGCGCGGAGCCCCAGACCGACATAATGAGATTAGTCACGAGGGAGCATTCACCAAATTCAACTTCAATAACAAAAACATAAAGTGGGACCAAGTAAACCAAGTCCTAACCGATATAAGCTGGGAAGATATACTAAGCAACACAGACCCCAACTTATGCCTAGAACAGATTAACTCGGTGGCACTCGATGTATGCACAAGGCTTATTCCTCTAAGAAAAAGGAGGAGTAGATGTAAAACAGAAAGAGACAGGCGCTCCCTTTACAGGCGACGGAAAAGAATAACAGAGCGGCTAAAAGAGGTCATTATATCTGAAATGCGTAGGGAGACATGGTCAGAGAAATAGCAAGCATCGAACTTAAGCTAAAAGAATCCTTTAGGAGTCAGGAATCGCGGGAAGAACTAAAAGCCATAAATGAAATCGAAAGAAACCCAAAGTATTTCTTCTCCTATGCCAAATCAAAATCGAGAACAACGTCCAGTATTGGGCCCCTACTTAAACAAGATGGGTCCTACACAGATGACAGCAAGGAAATGAGTGAGCTACTCAAGTCCCAATATGACTCAGTTTTTAGCAAGCCGCTAACCAGACTGAGAGTCGAAGATCAAAATGAATTTTTTATGAGAGCGCCACAAAATTTGATTAACACAAGCCTATCCGATGTTATCCTGACGCCAAATGACTTCGAACAGGCGATAAATGACATGCCCATGCACTCTGCCCCAGGGCCAGACTCATGGAACTCTGTGTTCATCAAGAACTGCAAGAAGCCCCTATCACGAGCCTTTTCCATCCTATGGAGAGGGAGCATGGACACGGGGGTCGTCCCACAGTTACTAAAAACAACAGACATAGCCCCACTCCACAAACGGGGCAGTAAAGCAACAGCAAAGAACTACAGACCAATAGCACTAACATCGCATATCATAAAATCTTTGAAAGGGTCCTAAGAAGCAAGATCACCACCCATCTAGAAACCCATCAGTTACACAACCCAGGGCAACATGGGTTTAGAACAGGTCGCTCCTGTCTGTCTCAACTATTGGATCACTACGACAAGGTCCTAAATGCACTAGAAGACAAAAAGAATGCAGATGTAATATATACAGACTTTGCAAAAGCCTTCGACAAGTGTGACCATGGCGTAATAGCGCACAAAATGCGTGCTAAAGGAATAACAGGAAAAGTCGGTCGATGGATCTATAATTTCCTCACTAACAGAACACAGAGAGTAGTCGTCAACAGTAAAGTCCGAGGCAGCTACGGTGAAAAGCTCTGTTCCACAAGGCACAGTACTCGCTCGCATCTTGTTCCTCATCCTCATATCCGACATAGACAAGGATGTCAGCCACAGCACCGTGTCTTCCTTTGCAGATGACACCCGAATCTGCATGACAGTGTCTTCCATTGCAGACACTGTAAAGCTCCAGGCGGACATCAACCAAATCTTTCAGTGGGCTGCAGAAAACAATATGAAGTTCAACGATGAGAAATTTCAATTACTCAGATATGGTAAACATGAGGAAATTAACCCTTTCAGGGTCCGTCCCGTAGATCTACGGCTTTACGTTCAGGGTCCAAACCGTAGATCTACGCCATGAGCTCAGCTCACTCTGATAAACTGTGAGTGGTACATTTGGGCCTAGATATGAGAGAATACATCTATGTGGTATGTGTGCACCACATAAAACAGATCCTGCAGCACACTGTGTATAATGAGAGAAAAAAAATGATTTTTCGATTTTTCGATTAAAACAGCAACTTTGCAGTGTTTTTTCGTATGTTTTTTATAGTTGTATTTGCGATTTCTTGGTCTCATTTAATAGAATGGAAGACATATTACAGAAATAGAGATGATTTTGATTGGTTTTAGCACTGGAAATGGCTTGAAACTGAGCTCAAAGTAGCAGAAATGTTAAATTTTTGCCGATATTCAAGAGTAAACAAACGACCTCACACGTCTAATACACGTCAGCTGGTGGGTCTAATATACATTCACAAATATGGTGATAATATTTATACAATTATTACAGTATTGCATAACAGTAAATCTTCTATTTTTTGGTGTGAATAAAAATTCATTATGTGAATAAAAAATCAAAATGGAATTTATTTGTAAAGCCTCAAAACATAACTAATGAACAGAGGAAATGTTAGTTTAGTGCCAGGAATGCCTACATTGTTTATTCTGGACCCTATTTTGAAATTGGAATATTTTGAACTTTGTGTTAAATTGGCCAAATTAACAATTTCCGATCACTTTATTTTGTAGTTGAAACAGTTGACTTGGCGATTTCTTGTGTTCAATCGATAGAATAGAAGTAATACTAGTGAAATAGCTAAGAATTTGTTTAATTGGAATAATGTAATTGGCCTAAAATGGGAGTCAAAGTCGGCAAAATCGCCGATTCGTAAATATCGCTGACACATCAAAATTCGCGAGAGCATAATTTCGTCAATTTTCCACCAAATTTCGTACTTTTTGTTTTATTACCTTCACAAAAAGATTCTCTACTATTTCATAAGAAAAAAACAAATTTTTTTTTGAAAATTCTTGGACACTGGTGCGTGACTCCAGATTTGGGCCTTGGACCCTGAAAGGGTTAAATTTTCATCAGAGTACAAAACAAATTCTCGCCACAAAATAGAGCGAAACACCAACGTCAAAGACCTGGGAGTGATCATGTCGGAGGATCTCACCTTCAAGGACAATAACATTGTATCAATCGCATCTGCTAGAAAAATGACAGGATGGATAATGAGAACCTTCAAAACTAGGGAGGCCAAGCCCATGATGACACTCCTCAGGTCACTTGTTCTATCTAGGCTGGAATATTGCTGCACACTAACAGCACCTTTCAAGGCAGGTGAAATTGCTGACCTAGAAAATGTACAGAGAACTTTCACGGCGCGCATAACGGAGATAAAACACCTCAATTATTGGGAGCGCTTGAGGTTCCTAAACCTGTATTCCCTGGAACGCAGGAGGGAGAGATACATGATTATATACACCTGGAAAATCCTAGAGGGCCTAGTACCGAACTTGCACACGAAAATCACTCACTATGAAAGCAAAGGACTTGGCAGACGATGCACCATCCCCCCAATGAAAAGCAGGGGTGTCACTAGCACGTTAAGAGACCATACAATAAGTGTCAGGGGCCCGAGACTGTTCAACTGCCTCCCAGCACACATAAGGGGGATTACCAACAGACCCCTGGCAGTCTTCAAGCTGGCACTGGACAAGCACCTAAAGTCAGTTCCGGATCAGCCAGGCTGTGGCTCGTACGTTGGTTTGCGTGCAGCCAGCAGCAACAGCCTGGTTGATCAGGCTCTGATCCACCAGGAGGCCTGGTCACAGACCGGGCCGCGGGGGCGTTGACCCCCGGAACTCTCTCCAGGTAACTCCAGGTAAGAAAAAGAGGATAAATAAGTATACAAGATATGATGTAGGGCGAAATGACAGTAGTTTGTTGGATTATGTATTGGTGGATAAAAGACTGTTGAGTAGACTTCAGGATGTACATGTTTATAGAGGGGCCACAGATATATCAGATCACTTTTTAGTTGCAGCTACACTGAGAGTAAAAGGTAGATGGGATACAAGGAGAATAGAAGCATCAGGTAAGAGAGAGGTGAAGGTTTATAAACTAAAACAGGAGGCAGTTAGGGTAAGATATAAACAACTATTAGAGGATAGATGGGCTAATGAGAGCATAGCCAATGGGGTCAAAGAGGTATGGGGTAGGTTTAAAAATGTAGTGTTAGAGTGTTCAGCAGAAGTTTGTGGTTACAGGAAGGTGGGTGCAGGAGGGAAGAGGAGCGATTGGTGGAATGATGATGTAAAGAGAGTAGTAAGGGAGAAAAAGTTAGCATATGAGAAGTTTTTACAAAGTAGAAGTGATGTAAGGAGGGAAGAGTATATGGAGAGAAAGAGAGAGGTTAAGAGAGTGGTGAAGCAATGTAAAAAGAGAGCAGATGAGAGAGTGGGTGAGATGTTATCAACAAATTTTGTTGAAAATAAGAAAAAGTTTTGGAGTTAGATTAACAAGTTAAGGAAGCCTAGAGAACAAATGGATTTGTCAGTTAAAAATAGGAGAGGAGAGTTATTAAATGGAGAGTTAGAGGTATTGGGAAGATGGAGGGAATATTTTGAGGAATTGTTGAATGTTGATGAAGATAGGGCAGCTGAGATTTCGTGTATAGGGCAAGGAGGAATAACAACTTGTAGGAGTGAGGAAGAGCCAGTTGTGAGTGTGGGGGAAGCTCGTGAGGCAGTAGGTAAAATGAAAGGGGGTAAGGCAGCTGGGATTGATGGGATGAAGATAGAAATGTTAAAAGCAGGTGGGGATATAGTTTTGGAGTGGTTGGTGCTATTATTTAATAAATGTATGGAAGAAGGTAAGGTACCTAGGGATTGGCAGAGAGCATGCATAGTTCCTTTGTATAAAGGCAAAGGGTACAAAAGAGAGTGCAAAAATTATAGGGGGATAAGCCTGTTGAGTATACCTGGTAAAGTGTATGGTAGAGTTGTTATTGAAAGAATTAAAAGTAAGATGGAGAATAGGATAGCAGATGAACAAGGAGGCTTTAGGTAAGGTAGGGGGTGTGTGGACCAAGTGTTTACAGTGAAACATATAAGTGAACAGTATTTAGATAAGGCTAAAGAGGTTTTTGTGGCATTTATGAATTTGGAAAAGGCGTATGACAGGGGGGATAGGGGGGCAATGTGGCAGATGTTGCAGATGTATGGTATAGGAGGCAGGTTACTGAAAGCAATGAAGAGTTTTTACGAGGATAGTGAGGCTCAAGTTAGAGTGTGTAGGAAAGAGGGAAATTATTTCCCAGTAAAAGTAGGCCTTAGACAAGAATGTGTGATGTCACCATGGTTGTTCAATATATTTATAGATGGGGTTGTAAGAGAAGTAAATGCGAGGGTCTTGGCAAGAGGCGTGGAGTTAAAAGATAAAGAATCACACATAAAGTGGGAGTTGTCACAGTTGCTCTTTGCTGATGACACTGTGCTCTTGGGTGATTCTGAAGAGAAGTTGCAGAGGATGGTGGATGAATTTGGTAGGGTGTGTAAAAGAAGAAAATTGAAAGTGAATACAGGAAAGAGTAAGGTTATGAGGATAACAAAAAGATTAGGTGATGAAAGATTGGATATCAGATTGGAGGGAGAGAGTATGGAGGAGGTGAATGTATTCAGATATTTGGGAGTGGACGTGTCAGTGGATGGGTCTATGAAAGATGAGGTGAATCATAGAATTGATAAGGGGAAAAGGTTGAGCGGTGCACTTAGGAGTCTGTGGAGACAAAGAACTTTGTCCTTGGAAGCAAAGAGGGGAATGTATGAGAGTATAGTTTTACCACCGCTCCTGTATGGGTGTGAAGCATGGGTGATGAATGTTGCAGCGAGGAGAAGGCTGGAGGCAGTGGAGATGTCATGTCTGAGGGCAATGTGTGGTGTGAATATAATGCAGAGAATTCGTAGTTTGGAAGTTAGAAGGAGGCGCGGGATTGCCAAAACTGTTGTCCAGAGGGCTGAGGAAGGGTTGTTGAGGTGGTTCGGACATGTAGAGAGAATGGAGCGAAACAGAGTGACTTCAAGAGTGTATCAGTCTGTAGTGGAAGGAAGGCAGGGTAGGGGTCGGCCTAGGAAAGGTTGGAGGGAGGGGGTAAAGGAGGTTTTGTGTGCGAGGGGCTTGGACTTCCAGCGGGCATACGTGAGCGTGTTATAAAGGAGTGAATGGAGACAAATGGTTTTTAATACTTGACGTGCTGTTGGAGTGTGAGCAAAGTAACATTTATGAAGGGATTCAGGGAAACCGGCAGGCCGGACTTGAGTCCTGGAGTTGGGAAGTACAGTGCCTGCACTCTGAAGGAGGGGTGTTAATGTTGCAGTTTAAAAACTGTAGTGTAAAGCACCCTTCTGGAAAGACAGTGATGGAGTGAATGATGGTGAAAGTTTTTCTTTTTCGGGCCACCCTGCCTTGGCGTTAATCGGGCAGTGTGTTAATAAAAAATAATAATAAAAAAATTATTATAATACGTACATATTAATAATCATAATCATAATAATAATAATAATAATAATAATAATAATAATAATAATAATAATAATATAATAATAATGCTGTAATACATATAAAAATAATACATATATGTCATACGTATAATAATGTAAATTACAATAATACGTACGTACTACTACTAATAATACGTATAATATAATAATATAAATTATTATAATATGTACATCATCATCATCATAATAATAATAATAATAATAATAATAATAATAATAATAATAATAATAATAATAATAATACATATAACATAATAATAATATGTATAATAATACAGTGGACCCCCGCATAACCATTACCTCCGAATGCGACCAATTATGTAAGTGTATTTATGTAAGTGCGTTTGTACGTGTATGTTTGGGGGTCTGAAATGGACTAATCTACTTCACAATATTTCTTTTTTTTTTTTATTATCACACTGGCCGATTCCCACCAAGGCAGGGTGGCCCGAAAAAGAAAAACTTTCACCATCATTCACTCCATCACTGTCTTGCCAGAAGGGTGCTTTACACTACAGTTTTTAAACTGCAACATTAACACCCCTCCTTCAGAGTGCAGGCACTGTACTTCCCATCTCCAGGACTCAAGTCCGGCCTGCCGGTTTCCCTGAATCCCTTCATAAATGTTACTTTGCTCACACTCCAACAGCACGTCAAGTATTAAAAACCATTTGTCTCCATTCACTCCTATCAAACACGCTCATGCATGCCTGCTGGAAGTCCAAGCCCCTCGCACACAAAACCTCCTTTACCCCCTCCCTCCAACCTTTCCTAGGCCGACCCCTACCCGCCTTCCTTCCACTACAGACTGATACACTCTTGAAGTCATTCGTTTCGCTCCATTCTCTCAACATGTCCGAACCCCTCAACAACCCTTCCCAGCCCTCTGGACAACATTTTTGGGTAATCCCGCACCCCCTCCAAACTTCCAAACTACGAATTCTCTGCATTATATTCACACCACACATTGCCCTCAGACATGACATCTCCACTGCCCCCAGCCTTCTCCTCGCTGCAACATTTCATCACCCACGCTTTCACACCCATATAGAGCGTTGGTAAAAACTATTCTCTCATACATTCCCCTCTTTGCCTCCCAAAGGGCAAAGTTCTTTGTCTCCACAGACTCCTAAGTGCACCAAATCACTCTTTTTCCCTCATCAATTTCTATGTTTCCCCTTTCATCTTTCATAGACCCATCCGCTGACACGTCCACTCCCAAATATCTGAATACGTTCACCTCCTCCATACTCTCTCCCTCCAATCTGATATTCAATCTTTCATCACCTAATCTTTTTGTTATCCTCATAACCTTACTCTTTCCTGTATTCACCTTTAATTTTCTTCTTTTGCACACCCTACCAAATTCATCCACCAATCTCTGCAACTTCTCTTCAGAATCTCCCAAGAGCACAGTGTCATCAGCAAAGAGCAGCTGTGACAACTCCCACTTTGTGTGTGATTCTTTATCTTTTAATTCCACGCCTCTTATGGGAACAAATTCGGTCAGTACTGGCTCCTGAACATACTTCTGGAGTGAAAAAAAATCGTTAACCGAGGGTCCACTGTACTATAATAATAATTATAATAATGAGTGAGTTCCAGGATGCCACCATGAGATAGCAGAGCAAGAATCAAAGCAATGCTCAGTGCATGAGTGCTTACAGAGCTTACCTCGGTTGGAAGGACTTCTCATGTTCTCCTTACTTTTTGTGCAGTAATTTTGCAAAATTTTTTGTTTCTAACCATGGGTCTTAAGAAAGCAAGTGCAAAGGACAATGCTGAGATGAAAAAGAGGATGATTTCCATGGAATTAAAGCATGGAAATCATAGATAAACACAAACTAGGTGTGAGGGTGAAGGACTTGGCCAGGCAGTACCAGTATACTACTTCTATAGCACCAGCAAAGGGCATTACAGTGTAGCAATTAAGTGTAGCATTAAGAGTGTATCATTTAAGCATTAGAAAAAATACGCAATAAAATGAACTCCTGATAGCATATGCCTCTGTGCCCAGCATCACTTCTCCATCATCAACCTCTACCAGCATCTCTTCTCCATCAACTGCCAACACTTCTTCTCCAAGGTAAATGCTGTAGTACTACATAATTTCTTTACGTTGATTCCTTATGAAACTACAGTGATCTAATGCAGTTTGCCTCACAAACACTCTGTTTTCTGTTATAATAAGAGCATGGGAAGGTATGTAGTCAGGAGTAGGAATGGCCACTGTGGTGGCCCTATAGACCCCAACAACAATGGCTGCTGTCGCCACCACCACTAGCCACATACGTAATTACATAATATTTTATTCATTCAATTCAAGTTTATTCTCTATAAGGGTTACAATGTGGGGTTTACAGGTTTTGGGTATTGTGTGGTTTACATGTTATAAAATACTAATTACAGAGGGGCCACTAGGACACCTAGCATGGCTAGGCATTTCAAGCAGACTTAGATTAATTCTTAACATTAAATCCTTACAGATTATGGTATTAAGGCTAAGTGATTACATCATAATTTGTGAGTTTAGCAATGTGAATGCTTTTGTTTTGGCACAATACAAAGTGTCTATATTGGAGTATCATAGGCAAACTTATGACTAGTTAGGATTTATTATTTTAAGATTAAGATTAGTATTTCTGGGTTTATAGTCAGTGGGTGAGTGAGTGTAATTGTGAACCACCAGGTGGTTATCATGTAGTTAGTTGTCGGGGTGGATTCAGGAGATAAGATGTTTTCTAACTGTATTTTTTGAAAGTGATGAATGTGTCTGCAGTTCTCGAGTTTTCAGGTAGGGTGTTCCAGATTTTAGGTCCTTTGAAATACATTGAATTTTTGTAAAGGTTTAGTCGAACACGGGGAATGTCATAGATATGTTTGTCTGGAGTTATGCCTGTGGATCCTGTCACAACTATCAAGAAAGCATTTTAGGTCAAGGTTAATATTGGAATTTAAGGTCCTGTAGATATAGATTGCACAGTAGTAAGTGTGGATGTTCTGAACAGGGAGTAAGTTTAGATCTATGAAGAGGGGGGGGGTCGCCAGGGATGGGATTTAGTGATTACGTATTCTTACTGTGGCTTTTTGTTGGGTTATTATTGGCTTTAGGTGTGTTGCTGCAGTTGAACCCCAAGCACAGATAGCATAGGTGAGGTATGGATATGTAAGTGAATGGTATAGTGTGAGAAGGGCAGTTTGTGGCACATAATATCGTATCTTGGAGAGGATCCCCACCGTTTTGGATACTTTTTTTGTTATGTGTTGGACACGGGTGCTGAAATTTAGGTTGTTGTCGAGGTATAGGCCAAGGAATTTGCCCTCATTATGTCTGGCAATTAGAGTGTTGTCGATCTTAATGTTAAGTTGCGCAACACCTGCTCTGCTACCAAACATAATATAGTAGGTTTTGCCAGTGTTAAGTGTAAGTTTACTGGTTGTCATCCAAGTCGAAATTTTGAGCAGCTCCTCGTTAACAATGGTGTTGAGGGTGGCAAGATTAGGGTGGAGATGACATAAGTCGTATCGTCAGCAAAGAGAATGGGTTTCAGGTGTTGGGATATGTTTGGAAGATCATTGATGTAAATGAGGAAGAGCAGGGGTCTAAGGACACTTCCCTGCGGAACTCCAGTATCAAGTAACCGTATTGATGAGGCTGTGTCTTTAATGGTGACATACTGATACCTATTAGAAAGGTAGGATTTAAAATATGCAAGTGCATGGCCTCTTTACCATAGTGGTCAAGTTTGGGGGAGTAGGATGCCATGGTCTACTGTGTCAACGCTTTTCTTAGGTCAATAAAAATTCCCTAGCGGATATTCCTTATTTTCCAATGCTGTGTAAAGCAAAGGTTAGCATTTTTATATTGCATCATTAGTGCTTTTATTTTTCCTGAATCCAAATTGGCAGGGGTTGAGTATGTTTTGTGAAATTTATAAATGAAATATAGTCTCCTGTGCACGAGTTTCTCGAAGATTTGGATAGCAATGGTAAGTTTGATATTGGCCTATAGCTGTTTACGTCTGTAGGGTCACCCCTTTATGTATTTTGTGTAACTCTTGCTGTCTTGAGTAGTGTCAGGAAAATGCTAGTTTCTAGTGGCTTGTTAAAAAGTAATGTAATAGCATGCGAAAGGACATGGGCCGCTCGCTTTTACAATAATGGTGGACGTGAGACAGATTCCCCGAGTTATTTTTAAGTGACTTTATGAACGCGGTGACTTCCATGGGCTCAGTTGGTACAAGATAGAAGGAAATTTTGGGGAAAATTTCCCCTCTAGGTAGTCCCCGGCCGAGCATTGGTACGTGGGGTTTTACTGGCGACATTAGATCCTATGTTTGAGAAGAAGTCGTTTTTTCTTGTTAGCTGTATCAGTGGGATGCAGTGGTGTTTCATGAGGTTTAATTAGAACAATATTTTTGTTTTTTATCAGTTTTTGGGTCCCCCGAATCTGGGAAAGTGTTTTCCAGGTCTTTTTTATATCTCCCCTTTTGTCAGTGAATCTGCTGAAGTAGTATAGGTGTTTGGCTTTCTTTATTAAAATTTTGGGGAGAACTGTTGAATATTGTTTAAGAATATCTTTGTGTATTAAGCCCTGTTATATTGTTTTTCAAAATTGGTGTTTTTTTATCAATGGATTTCAGAATGCTGCTGGTTAGCCATGGGCAACCAAGCGTTTATTCGTGATCTGTTTCGTTTTTATAGGGCAATGTTTGTTGTATAGTCTAAGTATTTTGTTAAGAAAAATGTCTGTCCAATCGTCAATACCATTGGCATTGGAGAATTCTGCAGGCCAGTCAACAGTCTCTAGGTCTGCTGTGAACTTCCTTATTGAGGCCTCGTCATGGAGTCTAAATGAAACTTTGTTGTATTCGAGTGGTGGCTTACTAATGTTTGTTAAGAGGAATGTTGGGTAGTGGTCAGTAGTGCTGTCTGTGATTATCCCTGATTTAAGCAAACACTATGATGACCTCCTGGCACTCCTTGAGTCACTAAAGACACCCTTCTCCTCCATTATTCTTACTGAGACCTGGCTTAAGCAGGACACAATTGATATCTACCCACTACCAGGATACACAGCAATCCACAACTGCAGACCATACCAAGTTGGGGGTGGTACTGCAATCTATTACTCTAACCAACTATCTTGTATTAGCACTAATTGCTTTAGTGATGAATATGGGGAATACATTTTTGCCAATTTTACTCTAAAAAATATCAAGACACCTATAACAATCGGTGTCATATACCGGATACCCCACACAAACATCCCAAACTTCAGTGAGAATCTAAAGTCACTAATAACAAACAGACAAATGAACAAGCACCACCTTCCCTTAGCTGGAGACTTCAATATCAACCTTGGCCTACCAGATGATCAGACTAACTGATTTCATCAACAATATGAACAACACACTTCTCATATCAACAATAACTAAACCAACCAGGCTGACTGAGACAAGTGCAACCATAATAGACCACATATGGACCAATATACTAGGCCCCCTTAAGGACCCGATGTTGTAGTTAAGAACTGATAGACTTTGAGCAGTGTTCAGGATAGTGCTGGCTTGTGATGCTGTGTTATAAAGGCAATTATTTTCCAATAAGTTTTGATTGTGTGTTAGATTATGGAGGTTTAGATCAGGGTCAACGTGATCATTCATCTTTTAGGTTTAAATAGTGGTTGTTTATATCCTGTATTATGTGGCGAGTTCTAATACTGATTTCTGTAGTGGTGGGAGGTTTGGATAAGTATACCGTTAAAGCACTTTGGTCATATAGAGTATAGTCACTAATAAACATAATGAAATTGATATTATCTATGTGTTGTGCTAGAATGAGCTAAAGTACAACTAGGTATAAACTAATACTATAAAAAAAACGAATTACAAGTGGCACCAGACTCGCTCTTGTAATTGCACTAAGGTCTAGTGTATATATCATGTTTCTATGTTATTAATATTGTGATATATAAATAAGCCGTAGAGTTGATATTAGCAAAATATTGAAGTATTTTGTCATGCCTGGAATTCCGCTGAAATGGATTAATGCCATTTTAATTAATTTAAGTGAGGAAAATTGACTCAGCATATGAGCAAATCGGGTTATGAGCAAGGCCACGGAATGGATTAAACTCCTAAGCTGAGGTTTTACTGCATTTTATTTTATGTAAACTACATTTTGTATACTGCAGAAAAGAAATATAGTTTTACTGTAAAGAGAGGATAAATAAGTGTACAAAACACGATATAGGGCATATGTCAACAGCTTGTTGGACAATGTATTGGGGAATAAAAGGTTGATGGGTAGACTTCAGGATGTGCATGTTTATAGAGGGGCAACAGATGTATCAGATCATTATTTAGTTATAGCTATAATGAGAGTATGAGAGATAACAATGTAAGTCAGATTATCTTACAATCAATGGTAAGAATCTGGACCGAGCATCCCAGGAGTTAGATGTTGAGGTTCTCATTGGCTCCGAGACTTGCAACGTGACTTCACTCTCATGGTCACAACTAACATGCTGACCTCCTCAAGAGCAACCTGAAGCTCTAAATGGGGATGGCTTCCCACAAGTTGTAGTAATTGTTGGCAGTAATCTGAGATATGAGATTGGATATTTGAAGTGTGTTGGCACCACAGACATTTGCACACTGTCTAAACAATTGATCATCGGGTTGTCTGTGGGCACAGTGATCTTAATTTTCATCTTGGTTGTCTGTCTAATCATTTATTGTCAGAAGAGCAATCAGAACTCAAGAGTCTTTAAGAGTATATGGGAGCAAATGGATGTCCATGAACTTAGAGTTGTAACTGAATGCAAAGTAGCATTTGCTGAACTTCAGACAGAAATGAGACTTAACAAGTGATGACTGATGGCGGTATTCCATTCCTGGAGTATCGTACATATGCAATGATAATCCTCTTCCCTAACCTGGAAGAAACCACTGTGCTAGAGATGGACCAGCCAGACCTGGTCTGCAAGGAGAAGGGCCTCAAACTCTTTGGTCAAATAATAATGAGTAAGACATTTTTATTACTTTTCATTTGTACACTGGAATCCAATAGATATTTCTCTATGAGAGACAGAGTGAATGTTGCTGCTCTTATAATGGTGGCACTGCAAGGCAAAATGGAACATTGTTCAGACATTCTCAAGACACTTTTAGCTGACCTTATAGAAAAATGTATTGAAGGAAAGATACACCCTAAACTTCTATTTAGAAGAAAAGAGTGTGTGGCAGAGAAGATGGTGTCTTCTTGGTTCACATTCCTGTGGTACAAGTTCTTGAAGGAGTATGCTGGAGAGCCACTCTACATGTTGTTCCGTGCCATTAAGCAGCAAGTGGACAAAGGGCCTGTTGATGCTGTCACCTCAGAAGTTAGATATTCATTATCAGAAGAAAAACTTATTCGTCAGAGTATAGCTTTTAAAGAAATGACTGTATACGTATCTATGTGCAACTTATATATGGGAGCAGTTGATGATCCTATGGAGAGCGAAGAGACCCCAGTTAAGGTCCTGGATAGTGACACAACATCTCGGGTTAAAGAAAAATCCCTTGATGCAATACCCCGGTTCTACCCATACTCCCAGTGACCAGGGAGAGAAGACCTGGATCTTGAGTGGTGTACAGGCACCTCAGGTAATTTATCTCGCTTATACTGTATGTACATTCAAACCTTTGCACAGTAATTACAGAAATCTGTCTATTATTTTCTTCTTAAGGAAAAGTTTATATGAGATATTTATCAACCCTTTCACTGTCCGTCACGTAGATCAATGTTATTCATGCCAACGTCCCTTGCTTATATCTACATCTTGAGCTCAGCTCACTCAAATAAACTGAGAGCAGTAAATTTTGGCCTAGATACGAGAGAATGGGTCCATGCGGCGAGTGTGCATAGTATGTATATAAAAAAATCATGCCCACACGGTGCATGATGGGAAGAGTAAAACTCTGACCTTATGTTTGGTTTAAAATAGTAACTTTGAGGTATTTTCTATGTTAGTTTTATTGGCTGTTTCTTGGTATTTGATAAAATGGAAGACATACAGTGGACCCCCAGATTTCGTAGTTGTCAGATTTCGTAATATTCGGAAATTGTAACGTTTTTTTGGTCAAAATATTGGCTCGGTGATCGTCATTTAGCTCGGTAATAGCCATTCATCCCGAACGCATCCGAGCAGCCCAACACACCATTTACAGTCAATGTGTCATTGTTTATCAGCCAGTGAGCACAATCCCACACGTTCATATGACACATTTTGTAATATTCCATTCGTTTTTCCAAAAGTTATTTTACAGTTCTATACATCACTAGTGAGTTCTCATTTAGATTATGCCACTCAGTTTTGGTCTCCATTACTACAGGATGGATATAGACTCACTGGAGATAATACAGAGACAAATGACTAAAATAATTTACTGTTTAAGGAATCTCCCGTATGAAGATAGACTTCGAGCCTTGAATTTCCACTCTCTGGAGAGACATAAAATGAGGGGAGATATCATCAAGGTGTGTAAGTGGATGATGGGGATAAACAAAGGTGATATTAATAAAGTACTAAGGGTGTCAAACCAGGTAAGAGCCAGAAATAATGGATTTAAGTTAGATAAATTTAGATTTAGAAAGGACATAGGTAAGTACTGGTTTTCAAACAGAGTTGTGGATGTGTGTAACGGTCTTCTGATTAGGGTGATTGAGGCTAGGACCTTGGGCGGCTTTAAAAAGAGATTGGACAAATATATGAGTGGGAGGGGCTTGGTTTGATTGGCATCATGGGTACAGGAGTAAATTCTTTAGTAGTTAGGGTAGGGGTGGTTTTGACAAGGACCTGCCTAGTATGGGCCAGTAGACCTTCTGCAGTGTTCCTCCATTCTTATGTTCTTATGAGGTTCAAGGAGAGAAGCATCAGCAAGTAAAAGAGAGGTGAATGTTTATAAATTAAGGTGGAGGTAGGTAGGGTAAGATATAAGCAAGTGTTGATAACAAGATGGACTAGTGAGAGTATAGGTAGTGAAGTTGAAGAGTGTAATGTCATCGGAAAAAGGTCGCCATAATTTTTATGTAGATATTTCTCTATCATCTAATATTATAGTGCCCCCGCGGCCGGGTGGCAAAAGCTCTCACTTCACACAGTGAGGGTCCGGGTTCGATTCCAGGCAAAGGGGAGGAAAGATTGGACGTGTTTCCTTACATCAGTTGTCTCTATTCACCCATCAGTAAAATGGGTACCTGGATGTTAGTCGACTGGTGTGGGTCGCATCCTGGGATAAAACTGACCTAATTTGCCTGAAATGCTTTGCATAACAAGGGTCTCTCTATACAGTAGTATGTCATTGATGTCAGATAGGCCTGTATACCTTGTACATGTACGTACTTGTAGTAAATAAAGATATTATTATATTATTATTGTTTTTGTTAACAGCTAAAACAAAAATATCTTACTTTATATTATTACTTGTCATATATTCAGCCTAAGTACAGTGGACCCCGGTATTCGATGGCATCGGTATTCAATAACTCCGGTATTCGATACATTATATCGCAAAAAAAATTCCTCGTTATTCGATTGAAAACCTGGTATTCGATACGATTCGTACGAGACGTGTCCACGTGTGGCCTGAACTGCCCCATGTGTGCCAGTGTTTACAAGCCAGCCAGTGTGCGCGCATCTAAGGATACATTCGGTACATTCCACATTATCCATACTATCACTGTATTTGGTACTTGTTTCTGCAAAAAAGTCACCATGGGCCCCAAGAAAGCTTCTAGTGCCAACCCTTCAAGAAAAAAGTCGCTAATGACTTATGAAATGAAGAAAGAGATAATTGCAAAGTACGAAAGTGGAGTGCATGTGTCAGAGCTGGTTAGGTTGTATAATTAACCCCAATCAACCATCTCTACTATAGTGACCAGGAAAATGGCAATCAGGGAAGCTGTTCTTGCAAAAGGTGCAACTGTGATTACGAAACAGCGACCGCAAGTGTTAGAAAATGCTGAGAGATTGTTATTGGTGTGGATAAATGAAAAACAGATAGCAGGAGATAGCATCTCTCAAGCGATCATTTGTGAAAAGGCTAGGCAGTTGCATGACGATTTGGTAAAGAAATTGCCTGCAAATAGTGGTGATGTGAGTGAATTTAAGGCCAGCAAAGGTTGGTTTGAAAGATTTAAGAATCGTAGTGGCATACATAGTGTGATTAGGCATGGTGAGGCTGCCAGTTCGGACCAAAAAGCAGCTGAAAAATATGTGAAGGAATTCAAGGATTACATAGACAGTGAAGGACTGAAACCTGAACAAGTGTTTAATTGCGACAAAACAGGCCTGTTTTGGAAGAAAATGCCAAGCAGGACCTACATTACTGAGGAGGAAAAGGCACTCCCAGGACATAAGCCTATGAAAGACAGGCTTACTCTGTTGATATGTGCCAATGCTAGTGGTGAATGCAAAGTGAAGCCTTTTTTGGTGGATCACTCTGAAACTCCCAGAGTGTTCAGGAAAAACAATGTCCTCAAGGCTAATTTGTGTGTGCTGTGGAGGGCAAACAGTAAGGCATAGGTCACTAGGGACTTTTTCTATGACTGGTTACACCAAGCATTTGCCCCCACTGTGAAAAATTACGTAACTGAAAAGAAATTAGACCTTAAGTGCCACCTGGTATTAGTCAATGCCCCTGGTCATCCTACAGACTTGTCAGAGCGACTTTCTGGGGACATGAGCTTCATTAAGGTCAAGTTTTTGCCTCCTAATACCACTCCTCTCCTGCAGCCCATGGACCAGCAGGTCATTTCCAACTTCAAGAAACTGTACACAAAAGCTATGTTTCAAAAGTGCTTTATAGTGACTACAGAAACTCAACTGACTCTAAAAGAGTTTTGGAAGGATCACTTTAATATCCTCAATTGTATAAACCTGATAGGTACGGCTTGGGAGGGAGTGACTAAGAGGACCTTGAACTCTGCTTGGAAAAAACTGTGGCCAGAATGTGTAGACAAAAGGGATTTTGAAGGATTTGAGGCTAACCCTGAGAATCCTATGCCAGTTGAGGAATCCATTGTGGCATTGGGGAAGTCCTTGGTGTTGGAGGTTAGTGGGGAGGATGTGGAAGAGTTGGTGGAGGAGGACAGTGAAGAACTAACCACTGATGAGCTGCTAGATCATCTTGAACAGCAAGAGGCCAGACCTGAGGAAACTGCTTCAGAGGAGGGGATAGAGAAATTGAAGAAGTTGCCTACTTCAAAGATTAAGGAAATGTGTGCAATGTGGCTTAAAGTGCAAACCTTTTTTGATGACAATCACCCTAACACAGCTATTGCAAGCCGTGCTGGTGACTATTACACTAACAATGTTGTGAAACACTTTAGGGATGTCATAAAGGAACGGGAGGTACAGGCCACTATGGACAGATATGTTGTGCGACAGAAATCCAGTGACTCTGAAGCTGGTCCTAGTGGCATTAAAAGAAGAAGGGAAGTAACCCGGAAAAGGACTTGCTACCTCAAGTCCTAATGGAAGGGGATTCCCCTTCTAAACACTAACACCTCTCCCCTCCTCCCATCCCATCAATCATCACCAGATCTTCATTAAAGGTAAGTGTCAATTATTTTATTATTATTTTATTGCATTAAACTTAATATTCCATGTAGTAAAATTTTTTTTTTCATACTTTTGGGTGTCTTGCACGGATTAATTTGATTTCCATTATTTCTTATGAGGAAAATTGATTCGGTTTTCGATATTATCGGTATTCGATGAGCTCTCAGGAACGGATTAATATCAAATACCGGGGGTCCACTGTATGTAGGTAGGATGTAACAACTACACTTCTCTCTGTGCTCACTGAAGGAAATTCTTGATTGGTTGCCAATGCTGCAAAGTACCTGCCTGCTTGTTTTATTGTTGCTGCGATGTTAAGCCAGCAGGAGTCACCTGATGTTGCTACCAACAGTAACAAAACCTACAAGAGTTACAGAGACTAGTGTTTCCCTACTTGACCACATCTGGACCAACACCATATCCCCTTTAAAATCAGGCATAATTACAGATAATACCACAGACCACTACCCTACTTTTCTCATAACAACTCTTGGTAAATTACCCCAAGACACTACTAAAGTCACCTTCAGACTTCACAATGAGGCAGCCATTAATAACTTCACAACAGCAGTAGCAAACATTGACTGGCACACTGAGCTAGAAATCTATACAGATATTGACGAATGTATTAATAATTTTCTAAAAAAGACCCAATACCTCTATAACAAGCACTGCCCTAAAAAAATTAAACAGATGACAGCTAAGAGACTGAACAGTCCCTGGTTAACACCCAGCATTCTCAAATCCATAAATACAAAACACCAATATGAAAAACAGTACAGAATGGGTCACATAACCAGAGACCAAACAAAACGTTACTCGTCAATCCTAACCAGCCTGATAAGAAGGGCAAAAAAATTGTATTATGAGAACAGATTATCCAACTTACGAGGTGATATAAAAAAGACCTGGAAAACCCTATCAGAAATTCTAGGAACAAAAAAGATATCACGAAATAGCGAAATAAAATTAGCAAAATCAGATGAACCCCAACTCCCACCAACAGAAACAGCAAACAGACTCAATGACTTCTTCTCCACTATAGGACAAAACCTTGCCAATAAAATCCCAAGCTCAGATACCCCACCAAATGACTACCTCACCGGCAACTACCCGAACACACTGTTCCTAGCTCCGACTAACCCATACGAAGTTTCCCTTATTATCAACACACTAAAAAACAAGGCAGGAGACTTAAATACCTTACCACCCTTTATATACAAAAAAGTGTCACAAGTGCTATCACCAATCATTGCAACACTCTTTAACAAATCCATTGAATCCTCCACCTTCCCTACAGTACTCAAAATAGCAAGTGTCACCCCGATCCACAAAGGAGGAGACCAAACAGAGTTGAATAACTATAGGCCAATATCCAACTTACACCCTCTCTCAAAAATCTTCGAAAAATTAATTCATAAACGAATCTACTCCTACCTTATCTCCCAAAACATACTCAACCCCTGCCAATTTGGATTCAGGCCTAATAAAAATACTAATGATGCTATTATACACATGCTAGAACATATATACACTGCAATAGAGAAAAAAGAAGTCCCACTGGGGATCTTCATTGACTTACGTAAAGCTTTTGATACAGTTAACCATGACTTGCTCCACGTAAAATTGTCACACTATGGTATAAGAGGGCACTCCCTCAACTACCTCAAGTCATACCTCAGCAACAGAAGCCAATATGTGTATGCAAATGGGGCAAACTCTTCTGCACAACCAATTACAGTTGGTGTCCCACAGGGAAGTGTCCTTGGCCCTCTTCTCTTTCTCCTATACATAAATGACCTACCAAATGCTTCGCAATTACTCAAACCCACACTATTTGCAGATGACACTACATACGTCTTCTCCCACCCGAGCCCAGTCACGCTAGCCAATACTGTAAATACCGAATTACAGAAAATATCTACCTGGATGAGGACTAACAAACTTACACTCAGTTTGGTAACAGAGCTACAGATGTCCCTCTTAACATAATGATAAACGGATCACCTATCACAAAGCTAACAGAGGGAAAATTCTTAGGAATCCACCTTGATAATAGACTCAAATTTCATACACATATACAACAAATTTCTAAGAAAATTTCCAAGACTGTAGGCATACTATCGAAGATACGGTACTATGTTCGACAGTCAGCCCTCCTGGCCCTATATCACTCTCTTATTTACCCCTATCTCACCTATGGAATTTGTGCATGGGGCTCAACAACAATTAACCATCTCAGACCACTAATTACCCAACAAAAGGCTGCAGTTAGAATGATAACAAATTCTCACTATAGGCAGCACACTCCACCAATATTCAATACACTAAACCTACTCACCATACAAAACATTCATACTTATTACTGCACCTATTACATACATAGAACACTTAACTCTGATATTAACCCTCCCCTCAAACATCTCCTTGCCAACCTCAACAGAACACATGACCATAACACAAGGCACAGATCACTCTTTGATGTTCCTCGTGTCCATCTCACACTATGCAAAAACTCAATGCACATAAAAGGCCCTAAAATCTGGAATTCATTACCTGTAAATATAAAAGAAACACTACCTGTTTATAAATTCAAGTCTCTTCTCAAAGATCACTTACTCACCCAAAACCAAATAAATACTGAATAACTGAACCTTATAAATTGTATATCTTAAATGTTTCTCACAATTATATCACATAAATGTTAAACCTAAAACCCAATCTAACTTTATTATTTTTTAAATACACTACCTAACAGAATACTCCATTCTACTGAATGTACAACAATGCATGCAACCATATGACCTGTCTTTGTAATACTCACTTGTGCTTTATAGTAATCTGTTTACATTAAAGTTTTATCACTGATTTCATCATTGCTTAGTTAATCTTAAGTTAATTTTAAGCCAGCCCGTAATGCTATGCATAGTATAAGTGGCTTTGGCATGCTGCTCTTACCTGTATTTACGTACCTCTGTATGTGTGCTCAAATTTTTAAATAAATAAATAAATAAATGTTGTATATGCAGGGCCTTCTTTCCTTGCTCTCTCTCTCTCTCTCTCTCTCTCTCTCTCCCCCTCCCTCTCCTCTCACACAGCTCCTGGTTGAGGAGACATCTCTCTCCGCTCTGGGAGAACGCTGTTCTCCTCTGCTCATGTTATTTGGACAGTTTTTGGTTAGAGAATGTCACTGTTCGTGAGCCAGGACACATCTCATAATTCTGTGTAACTTCACAAAGTATTATTTAGTGTTGGGGATATTTGACATTTTCATAAGTGGTGTCACGAGACATTCACAATAGAGCATAAGACTAACGTGAAAGACTTACGAGTAATAATGTCAGAGGATCTCACTTTCAGAGATCACCACAGCTGCTAGGAAAATGATAGGATGGATAATGAGAACCTTCAAAACTATGGATGCCAAACCCATGATGATTCTCTTCAAATCGCTTATTCTCTCTAGGCTGGAATATTGCTGTACACTAAATGCCCCTTTCAAGGCATTCAAAATTGCAGACCTGGAGAATATACAAAGAACTCTCAAGGCACATATAAGTACGATAAGGCACCTAAATTACTGGGAATGGTTAAATCCCTTGATTTACATTCAGAGGAATGCAGACATGAAATATACATGATAATATACACTTGGAAAAATCCTAGATGGATTAGTACCACACTTACAAATGAAAATCATTCCCTTTGAAAGTAAAGGACTCGGCAGGAGATGTAACATTCCCCCAATGACAAGCAAGGGCACCTCGAGTACACTGAGACAACACAATGTGTCAGGGGCCAAAGACTGTTCATCTGCCTCCCAGCATACATAAGGGGGATTACCAATAGACCCCTGGCTGTCTTCAAGACTCCTGGCTGTCTTCAAGACTCCTGGCTGTCTTCCAGACCCCTGGCTGTCTTCAAGACCCCTGGCTGTCTTCAAGACTCCTGGCTGTCTTCCAGACCCCTGGCTGTCTTCAAGACCCCTGGCTGTCTTCAAGACCCCTGGCTGTCTTCAAGACTCCTGGCTGTCTTTCAGACCCCTGGTTGTCTTCAAGATCCCTGGCTGTCTTCAAGATCCCTGGCTGTCTTCAAGACCCCTGGCTGTCTTCAAGGCCCGGCTGTTCAGACCCCTGGCTGTCTTCAAGACCCTGGCTTCTCAAGGCCCTGGTGTCTTCAAGACCCCTGGTTGTCTTCAAGACCCCTGGTTGTCTTCAAGGTCCCTGGCTGTCTTCAAGACCCCTGGTTGTCTTCAAGACCCCTGGTTGTCTTCAAGACCCCTGGCTGTCTTCAAGACCCCTGGTTGTCTTCAAGACCCCTGGTTGTCTTCAAGACCCCTGGCTGTCTTCAAGGCCCCTGGTTGTCTTCAAGACCCCTGGCTGTCTTCAAGACCCCTGGCTGTCTTCAAGACCCCTGGTTGTCTTCAAGACCCCTGGTTGTCTTCAAGACCCCTGGTTGTCTTCAAGGTCCCTGGCTGTCTTCAAGACCCCTGTTGTCTTCAGACCTGGTTTCTTCAAGACCCCTGGTTGTCTTCAAGACCCCTGGTTGTCTTCAAGACCCCTGGTTGTCTTCAAGACCCCTGGTTGTCTTCAAGACCCCTGGTTGTCTTCAAGACCCCTGGTTGTCTTCAAGACCCCTGGTTGTCTTCAAGAAGGCACCAGACAAGCACCTAATGTTAGCACCTGACCAGCCAGGCTGTGGTTCGTACGTTGGTTTACATGCAGCCAGCAGTAACAGCCTGGTTGATCCGACTCTGATCCACCACGAGGTCTGCTCATGGTCCGGGCCGCGGGGGCGTTGATCCCCAAAACTCTCTCCAGATATACTCGACATAACTGGGATAATTTCTTTCCTTCCTGTAGCAGCAGATACCCAGCCATACAACACCTGGGCAATGGGAGGTAATCTGGTTTGATCCGAGGAAGGCAGTGATAGTGGGTGGTGGTAGAGGCCATCATGGTGCCATCATGGTGCCATCATGGTGCCATCATGGTGCCATCATGGTGCCATCATGGTGCCATCATGGTGCCATCATGGTACCATCATGAAAGGAGGGAATATACAATGAAATACCATATTATATTGTTAACAGATGTAAGTTCCAGTGTGTAGCACAAGTGTTGGTCAGTGAGGTAATAAATCAACTACAACTGTGTTTGTAACTCTCCTAAAACAACAGTAATAATATTAAGACCTGACACTCACACGTCTTGCTGTTTTTGTTGGGTTGATGGGTTGAACCATACTAGGACTGTACATGAGTTGTTGGGTTGATGGGTTGAACCATACTAGGACTTTTCATGAGTTGTTGGGTTGATGGGTTGAACCATACTAGGACTGTACATGAGTTGTTGGGTTGATGGGTTGAACCATACTAGGACTGTACATGAGTTGTTGGGTTGATGGGTTGAACCATACTAGGACTTTTCATGAGTTGTTGGGTTGATGGGTTGAATCATACTAGGACTGTTCATGAGTTGCTGGGTTGATGGGTTGAACCATACTAGGACTGTACATGAGTTGTTGGGTTGATGGGTTGAACCATACTAGGACTGTGCATGAGTTGTTGGGTTGATGGGTTGAACCATACTAGGACTGTGCATGAGTTGTTGGGTTGATGGGTTAAACCATACTAGAACTGTACATGAGTTGTTGGGTTGATGGGTTGAACCATACTAGGACTGTACATGAGTTGTTGGGTTGATGGGTTGAACCATACTAGGACTGTACATGAGTTGTTGGGTTGATGGGTTGAACCATACTAGGACTGTGCATGAGTTGTTTGGTTGATGGGTTGAACCATACTAGGACTATACATGAGTTGTTGGGTTGATGGGTTGAACCATACTAGGACTGTGCATGAGTTGTTTGGTTGATGGGTTGAACCATACTAGGACTGTACATGAGTTGTTGGGTTGATGGGTTGAACCATACTAGGACTGTACATGAGTTGTTGGGTTGATGGGTTGAACCATACTAGGACTGTGCATGAGTTGTTGGGTTGATAGGTTGAACCATACTAGGACTGTACATGAGTTGTTGGGTTGATGGGTTGAACCATACTAGGACTGTACATGAGTTGTTGGGTTGATGGGTTGAACCATACTAGGACTGCACATGAGTTGTTGGGTTGATGGGTTGAACCATACTAGGACTGCACATGAGTTGTTGGGTTGATGGGTTGAACCATACTAGGACAGTACATGAGTTGTTGGTAAACTCCAGGTTGCATCAAGAACTGCAAGAAGCCCCTATCACGAGCCTTTTCCATCCTATGGAGAGGGAGCATGGACACGGGGGTCGTCCCACAGTTACTAAAAACAACAGACATAGCCCCACTCCACAAAGGGGGCAGTAAAGCAACAGCAAAGAACTACAGACCAATAGCACTAACATCCCATATCATAAAAATCTTTGAAAGGGTCCTAAGAAGCAAGATCACCACCCATCTAGAAACCCATCAGTTACACAACCCAGGGCAACATGGGTTTAGAACAGGTCGCTCCTGTCTGTCTCAACTATTGGATCACTACGACAAGGTCCTAAATGCACTAGAAGACAAAAAGAATGCAGATGTAATATATATAGACTTTGCTGGTTTAGAAAGACACGTAAGCAAACACTATAACATATTTATTAGAAAACGTTTCGGTCCATGGTGTAATAGTGCACAAAATGCGTGCTAAAGGAATAACAGGAAAAGTCGGTCGATGGATTTATAATTTCCTCACTAAGAGAACACAGAGAGTAGTCATCAACAGAGTAAAGTCCGTTAGGTAAGACACATATGCAACAGTTAGGTATCTTTATATCGAAACGTTTCGCCTACACAGTAGGCTTCTTCAGTCGAGTACAGAAAAGTTGATAGAAGCAGAAGATACTTAAAGACGATGTAATCAGTCCATCACCCTTAAAGTTTAAGGGTGATGGACTGATTACATCGTCTTCAAGTATCTTCTGCTTCTATCAACTTTTCTGTACTCGACTGAAGAAGCCTACTGTGTAGGCGAAACGTTTCGAAATAAAGATACCTAACTGTTGCATATGTGTCTTACCTAACAATCTGTCGGTATTTTATACCATTTCAATGTTCTTTCTGTCAGACACTGCAACACAAGGGTATCTTGGTACAGACCATCAACTTCAACAACCTCTACTAGTGAGAACGGCTGGGTTTGAGAGGGACCTGCCCTCCCAAAGCAACCTACGTCTCACCTCCTGGCACTATATAAGGCCCCATTCTGTCACTTCAACTTCATATTGTTTCAGACAACGGAACAATGCTCTTCTCCAGACTGAGGGACTGACCACCTCAAAACTTTAAGGGTGATGGACTGATTACATCGTCTTCAAGTATCTTCTGCTTCTATCAACTTTTCTGTACTCGACTGAAGAAGCCTACTGTGTAGGCGAAACGTTTCGAAATAAAGATACCTAATGTTGCATATGTGTCTTACCTAACAATCTGTCGGTATTTTATACCATTTCAATGTTCTTTCAGAGTAAAGTCCGAGGCAGCTACGGTGAAAAGCTCTGTTCCACAAGGCACAGTACTCGCTCCCATCTTGTTCCTCATCCTCATATCTGACATAGACAAGGATGTCAGCCACAGCACCGTGTCTTCCTTTGCAGATGACACCCGAATCTGCATGACAGTGTCTTCCATTGCAGACACTGCAAGGCTCCAGGCGGACATCAACCAAATCTTTCAGTGGGCTGCAGAAAACAATATGAAGTTCAACGATGAGAAATTTCAATTACTCCGAATGGTAAACATGAAGAAATTAAATCTTCATCAGAGTATAAAACAAATTCCAGCCACAAAATAGAGCTAAAAATCAACGTCAAAGACCTGGGAGTGATCATGTCGGAGGATCTCTCCTTCAAGGACCATAACATTGTATCAATCGCATCTGTTAGAAAAATGACAGGATGGATAATGAGAACCTTCAAAACTAGGGATGCCAAGCCCATGATGACACTCTTCAGGTCGCTTGTTCTACCTTCGGGCTGCAGGGTCGTTGACCCCCGGAACTCTCTCCTGGTAAACTACAGATTGCAACCATTTTAGGACTGTACATGAGTTGTTTGGTTGATGGGTTGAACCATACTAGAATTGTACATGAGTTGTTTGGTTGATGAGTTGAACCATACTAGAATTGTACATGAGTTGTTGGGTTGATGGGTTGACCCATACTAGGACTGTACATGAGTTGTTTGGTTGATGGGTTGAACCATACTAGGACTGTACATGAGTTGTTTGGTTGATGAATTGAACCATACTAGGACTGTACATGAGTTGTTGGGTTGATGGGCTGAACCATGCTAGGACTGTACATGAGTTGTTGGGTTGATGGGTTGCAACCATACTAAGACTGTACATGATTTGTTGGGTTGCAACTATACTAGGACTGTACACGTTGTTGGGTTGATGGGTTGCAACTATACTAGGACTGTACATGAGTTGTTGGGTTGATGGGTTAAACCATGCTAGGACTGTACACGAGTTGTTGGGTTGATGGGTTGCAACCATATTAGTACTAAGTTAATAGATTTGTTTAGGCACAGTCATCCATAAGTACACTTTATCATAGTGTAAATAACCTTGAGTAACCTAAAAAATCAGGCAAAGTGTTTAATTTCCATTGGAGGTCCTTGTGGTATCTAATTTTTTAAACCTGAAGGACTGATTACCTCTTAACTCCTGATCTTCACCATTTTTTGTATTGGACTGATGAAGCCACTGTGTGGCGTAACGTTTCCTCATTAAAGATCCCCAAGTGTTGCACATGTCGGCTACCTGAACCAATTTATATTCACAGGTACACACATAATAACGTGTGTAAATTACCTAGGATAACCGATAGTTTTATTACTAATGTTGTTGCAATAGATGTATAGAATAAATTAAAACAATTTGTTACTTTGTTTCGTGGCATGCATCGTTATTAGTATTTCTATGTTAGATCTATCTGAAGATCTATCTACGGGTTTATGGCTACTCCACATCTCTTAGTTGTTGCTAGAGGTTTCTAGAGGTCTTGTATTCTTCGATTTTTGAGCAATAGTGCCTTACCTTTGCCTTTATAAGTCTCTACACTTTGATCCTTATCCTTTGAAATTTATTTAGTGCTGCAACGTCTTGCCTGTTTGTACCTGGAGTTTACCTGGAGAGAGTTCCGGGGGTCAACGCCCCCGCGGCCCGGTCTGTGACCAGGCCTCCTGGTGGATCAGAGCCTGATCAACTAGGCTGTTGCTGCTGGCTACACGCAAACCAACGTACGAGCCACAGCCCGGCTGATCAGGAACTGACTTTAGGTGCTTGTCCAGTGCCAGCTTGAAGACTGCGAGGGGTCTGTTGGTAATCCCCCTTATGTATGCTGGGAGGCAGTTGAACAGTCTTGGGCCCCAGACACTTATTGTATGGTCTCTTAACGTGCTAGTGACACCCCTGCTTTTCATTGGGGGGATGCTGCATCGTCTGCCAAGTCTTTTGCTTTCGTAGTGAGTGATTTTCGTGTGCAAGTTCGGTACTAGTCCCTCTAGGATTTTACAGGTGTATATAATCATGTATCTCTCCCTCCTGCGTTCCAGGGAATACAGGTTTAGGAACCTCAAGCGCTCCCAGTAATTGAGGTGTTTTATCTCCGTTATGCGCGCCGTGAAAGTTCTCTGTACATTTTCTAGGTCGGCAATTTCACCTGCCTTGAAAGGTGCTGTTAGTGTGCAGCAATATTCCAGCCTAGATAGAACAAGTGACCTGAAGAGTGTCATCATGGGCTTGGCCTCCCTAGTTTTGAAGGTTCTCATTATCCATCCTGTCATTTTTCTAGCAGATGCGATTGATACAATGTTATGGTCCTTGAAGGTGAGATCCTCCGACATGATCACTCCCAGGTCTTTGACGTTGGCGTTTCGCTCTATTTTGTGGCCAGAATTTGTTTTGTACTCTGATGAAGATTTAATTTCCTCATGTTTACCATATCTGAGTAATTGAAATTTCTCATCGTTGAACTTCATATTGTTTTCTGCAGCCCACTGAAAGATTTGGTTGATGTCCGCCTGGAGCCTTGCAGTGTCTGCAATGGAAAACACTGTCATGCAGATTCGGGTGTCATCTGCAAAGGAAGACACGGTGCTGTGGCTGACATCCTTGTCTATGTCGGATATGAGGATGAGGAACAAGATGGGAGCGAGTACTGTGCCTTGTGGAACAGAGCTTTTCACCGTAGCTGCCTCGGACTTTACTCTGTTGACGACTACTCTCTGTGTTCTGTTAGTGAGGAAATTATAGATCCATCGACCGACTTTTCCTGCTATTCCTTTAGCACGCATTTTGTGCCCAATTACGCCATGGTCACACTTGTCGAAGGCTTTTGCAAAGTCTGTATATATTACATCTGCATTCTTATTGTCTTCTAGTGCATTTAGGACCTTGTCGTAGTGATCCAATAGTTGAGACAGACAGGAGCGACCTGTTCTAAACCCATGTTGCCCTGGGTTGTGTAACTGATGGGTTTCTAGATGGGTGGTGATCTTGCTTCTTAGGACCCTTTCAAAGATTTTTATGATATGGGATGTTAGTGCTATTGGTCTGTAGTTCTTTGCTGTTGCTTTACTGCCCCCTTTGTGGAGTGGGGCTATGTCTGTTGTTTTTAGTAACTGTGGGACGACCCCCGTGTCCATGCTCCCTCTCCATAGGATGGAAAAGGCTCGTGATAGGGGCTTCTTGCAGTTCTTGATGAACACAGAGTTCCATGAGTCTGGCCCTGGGGCAGTGCATGGGCATGTCATTTATTCGAAGTCATTTGGCGTCAGGATAACATCGGATAGGCTTGTGTTAATCAAATTTTGTGGCTCTCTCATAAAAAATTCATTTTGATCTTCGACTCTCAGTCTGGTTAGCGGCTTGCTAAAAACTGAGTCATATTGGGACTTGAGTAGCTCACTCATTTCCTTGCTGTCATCTGTGTAGGACCCATCTTGTTTAAGTAGGGGCCCAATACTGGACGTTGTTCTCGATTTTGATTTGGCATAGGAGAAGAAATACTTTGGGTTTCTTTCGATTTCATTTATGGCTTTTAGTTCTTCCCGCGATTCCTGACTCCTAAAGGATTCTTTTAGCTTAAGTTCAATGCTTGCAATTTCTCTGACCAGTGTCTCCCTACGCATTTCAGATATATTGACCTCTTTTAGCCGCTCTGTTACTCTTTTCTGTCGCCTGTAAAGGGAGCGCCTGTCTCTTTCTATTTTACATCTACTCCTCCTTTTTCTTAGAGGAATAAGCCTTGTGCATACATCGAGTGCCACCGAGTTAATCTGTTCTAGGCATAAGTTGGGGTCTGTGTTGCTTAGTATATCTTCCCAGCTTATATCGGTTAGGACTTGGTTTACTTGGTCCCACTTTATGTTTTTGTTATTGAAGTTGAATTTGGTGAATGCTCCCTCGTGACTAGTCTCATTATGTCAGTCTGGGGCTCCACGCATACATGTCTGATCCTCAATTATGTTGTGATCTGAGTATATTGTTTTTGATATGGTGACATTTCTTATCAGATCATCATTGTTAGTGAAGATGAGGTCTAGTGTATTCTCCAGTCTAGTAGGCTCTATTATTTGCTGGTTTAAATTGAATTTTGTGCAGAGATTTAAAAGCTCGTGTGAGTGTGAGTTTTCATCAGAGCTGCCTCCTGGTGTTATTACTGCAACAAAATTATTTGCTATATTCCTCCATTTTAGGTGCCTTAAGTTGAAATCCCCCAGGAGCAAGATGTTGGGTGCAGGAGCTGGAAGATTTTCCAGACAGTGGTCAATTTTTAACAGCTGTTCCTGGAATTGCTGGGATGTTGCATCCGGAGGCTTGTTAGACTACCACAATTACTAGTTTTGGTTCTCGACCTTTACTGCTAAAACTTCCCACTACATCATTTGAGGCATTAAGCAGTTCTGTGCAAACAAGTGACTCTGCAATGTACAGGCCAACCCCCCCCCCTTTTGCCTGTTCACTCTGTCACATCTGTATAGGTTGTAACCTGGAACCCATATTTCGTTGTCCAAGTGATCCTTTATGTGGGTCTCAGTGAAAGCCGCGAGCATTGCCTTTGCCTCTGCAAGCAGTCCACGGATGAAAGGTATTTTGTTGTTTGTTGCTGGCTTTAGACCCTGTATATTTGCAAAGAAGAATGTTATCGGACTGGTGATATTGTTGGTACTGGGGAGCGATTTTTTTTCCGGCATTAGTATCTGTATCTGTTGGTTTGGAGTGGAGGCCATCGATTGTGGTTCCACTCCAGGAATGACTGGATTTGGTGTACGATTTCTGCCATTTCCTGCCAGTTTTTTTTTCCTTCCTGGCACTAAAAAACCTCTCCCTCTTGAGTGGCTGTGGCTACCCAGGTTTTCCCATGGCCTGGATGTTTTGTATCTTTTTGTCCCCTTTAGATGGTATGCCTGGCAATTTAAGTTATAGCACAGTCTTTCCTGTACTGAAGAGGTACACAGTTCAGGGTGAAAAAGCTTACAGGAAGGGAGTTTGCATTTTCCTGTTGTCATATGGGCATGGCATTTTCTAGGGTGGTCATAGTTGCACGTCCCATCTGTTTTTCCAGATTTCCCATACCAGCAGATACCAAGTGCATAGTATGTGCACAGGCTTGGTTTCCGTTTGCCTTGGGTTTCTGTGACTGTATTCCCTGTTGGTGCATGTTTCTCTGTGTTACTTCTATCCTCCCTAGCACCAACAATGGAGCTCCCACCAGTTGTTATTGGTAGTATATCCTCACTATTGCTAGTGGAGTCCTCTTGTTTGCTATTTCCTGCGGTATTTCTAGTTTGCAATATTGGTTTTATCTTATCTTTGACTACACTTGTTTCCCTACTATGGCTCCTGTCCCCTATGAGGTCATTTATATGTATTCCTTCCTGCGTATAATTCCCGACTACCTGGACAAAATCTCCAGCTTCACCATTACTGTCTCCCATTACTGTCCAGCTTCACCATTACTGTCTCCTAGTGTACTCGCATATAATCTAGTGATACCAGTGAATAGCAGAATAGTGTTGTAGTAGCAACTAACCAGTATTATAATGGTACTTAGTGGAGTGGAGTGACTTTCATTAGTTTCTTTTCTTGAAATACGAGACGTTACTGTGAATTTCATATAACCTGTAGTTACCAGCGGTCGCATTATACACAACGAGAAGCAATTATTACTACAGAAAAAGCGTCCTTCCTCCAAAATTTGCACCAGTCAACTATAGTGATAATATAGCATTTATTGCGGTGGAGACGGAAAAAAAAAAAAAAAAAAAATAGAAAAGCCAGATACAGCGATTGATAAACAAGGTGACCGTTCGTCATTGTAGGAGCTGCCAGATATCACCGGCTCTTCAACACGCAAGTTATACTTTTGTATCAGTCAAATCACATATTACTCGGGTAGATAATTTCCAGTAGATCCTTCATGTGTTAGCTCAAATCACCGACCAGTATGTTTTAAATAAGTGACCCACTGATCAGAGCAGATCGACTGGTCCAAACCCTTGACTGGTCCGAACCCTTGACTGGTCCGAACCCTTGACTGGTCCGAACCCGGGACTGGTTTCAAACAGTTTCGTTGGACAATAAAGCAGACTGTAAACGGATGGGGTGTAGGCACCCTTATAAACACAAACATTAAAAATCAGGAACGTGACGGTAAGCTGTCCAATATACAAAAAGAGTTAGAAACAGAAATATAAATAGCTAGAGCTTCATTTAAGGTTATTAATATAATATTCAAGAGGTTGCTAGTAGAATTGCAGTAAATCAACCATTCAAATCATTATGAAGCTGTGTGTAGTCCTGTGGTCAGTCAAACAAACGGGCCTCCACATGGATAAATTGTCATTTTTGTGGAAATTGGTGTCAAGCCCCTTGTGCAGATATCCCAGAACTAGCTACAAGCAGTATTAAAACAGAGAAGTGTTTCTGGGTATGCCCAAATGAGGAAAATCTGTGGACTAAAATCACAAGGGTATTAAAAGAGGACAACATCAAAGCTGCTTTCATAGAAAACCTGGAAGCTTTCTACAACAGATGGGACATAAAAAGTCTGGGCTGAATGGTACTGCCCTTGATACTGGCCATGTAGTCACAAACTGTAAGGCTGGAGGTGATGTCCTGGAGACAGTAATAGTAAAAGCTGGAGGTGCTGTCCTGGGAGACAGTAATGGTGAAGTCGGAGTGCTGTCCTGGGAGACAGAAATGGTGAAGCTGGAGATACTGTCCTGGGAGACAGTAATGATGAAGCTGGAGATTTGTCCAGGTAGTCGGGAATTATACGCAGGAAGGAATACATATAAATGACCACATAGGGGATAGGAGCCATAGTAGGGAAACAAGTGTAGTCAAAATAAGATAAAACCAATATTGCAAACAAGAAATACCGCAGGAAATAGCAAACAAGAGGACTCCAATAGCAATAGTGAGGATAAATTACCAAAAACAACTGGTGGGAGCTCCATTGTTGGTGCTAGGGAGGATAGAAGTAAGACAGGGAAACATGCACCAACAGGGAATACAGTCACAGAAACCCAAGGCAAGCGGAAACCAAGCCTGTGCACATACTATGCACTTGGTATCTGCTGGCATGGGAAATCTGGAAAAACTGATGGGACGTGCAACTATGACCACCCTAGAAAATGCCATGCCCATATGACAACAGGAAAATGCAAAACTCCCTTCCTGTAAGCTTTTTCACCCTGAAATGTGTACCTCTTCAGTACAGAGAAAGACTGTGCTATAACTTAAATTACCAGCATACCATCTAAAGGGGACAAAAAGATACAAAACATCCAGGCCATGGGAAAACCTGGGTAGCCACAGCCACTCAAGAGGGAGAGGTTTTTTAGTGCCAGGAAGGAAAATAAACTGGCAGGAAATGGCAGAAATCGTACACCAAATCCAGTCATTCCTGGAGTGGAACCACAGTCGATGGCCTCCACTCCAAACCAACAGATACAGATACTAATGCCGGAAAAAAAATCCCCCCCCAGTACCAACAATACCACCAGTCCGATAACATTCTTCTTTGCAAATATACAGGGTCTAAAGCCAGCAACAAACAACAAAATACCTTTCATCCGTGGACTGCTTGCAGAGGCAAAGGCAATGTTCGCGGCTTTCACTGAGACCCACATAAAGGATCACTTGGACAATGAAATATGGATCCCAGGTTACAACCTATACAGATGTGACAGAGTGAACAGGCAAAAGGGGGGGGTTGGCCTGTACATTCAGAGTCACTTGTTTGCACAGAACTGCTTAATGCCTCAAATGACGTAGTGGAAGTTTTAGCAGTAAAGGTCGAGAACCAAAACCTAGTCATTGTGGTATCTACAAGCCTCCGGATGCAACATCCCAGCAATTCCAGAACAGCTGTTAAAAATTGACCACTGTCTGGAAAATCTTCCAGCTCCTGCACCCAACATCTTGCTCCTGGGGGATTTCAACTTAAGGCACCTAAAATGGAGGAATATAGCAAATAATATTGTTGCAGTAATAACACCAGGAGGCAGCTCTGATGAAAACTCACACTCACACGAGCTTTTAAATCTCTGCACAAAATTCAATTTAAACCAGCAAATAATAGAGCCTACTAGACTGGAGAATACACTAGACCTCATATTCACTAACAATGATGATCTGATAAGAAATGTCACCATATCAAAAACAATATACTCAGATCACAACATAATTGAGGTTCAGACATGTATGCGAGGAGCCCCAGACCGACAAAATGAGACTAGTCACGAGGGAGCTTTCACCAAATTCAACTTCAATAACAAAAACATAAAGTGGGACCAAGTAAACCAAGTCCTAACCGATATAAGCTGGGAAGATATACTAAGCAACACAGACCCAAACTTATGCCTAGAACAGATTAACTCGTGCACTCGATGTATGCACAAGGCTTATCCTCTAAGAAAAAGGAGGAGTAGATGTAAAATAAAAAGAGACAGGCGCTCCCTTTACAGGCGACGGAAAAGAAAAAACCGAGAGGCTAAAAGAGGTCAATATATCTGAAATGCGCAGGGAGACACTGGTCAAGAAATAGCAAGCATCGAACTTAAGCTAAAAGAATCCTTTAGGTCAGGAATCGGGGGAAGAACTAAAAGCTATAAATGAAATCGAAAGAAACCCAAAGTATTTCTTCTCCTATGCCAAATCAAAATCGAAAAACAACGCCCAGTATTGGGCCCCTACTTAAACAAGATGGGTCCTACACAGATGACAGCAAGGAAATGAGTGAGCTAAATCAAGTCCCAATATGACTCAGATTTTAGCAAGCCGCAACCAACTGAGAGTCGAAGATGAAAATGAAAATTTTTTTTAGAGAGACCACAAAATTTGATTAACACAAGCCTATCCGATGTTATCCTAACGCCAAAGACTTCGAATAGGGGATAAATGACATGCCCATGCACGCTGCCCCAGGGCCAGACTCATGGAAAATCTGGTTCATCAAGAACTGCAAGAAGCCCTATCACGAGCCTTTTCCATCCTATGGAGAGGGAGCATGGACACGGGGGTCGTCCCTCAGTTCTAAAAACAACAGACATAGCCCCACTCCACAAAGGGGGCAGTAAAGCAACAGCAAAGAACTACAGACCAATAGCACTAAAAATCCCATATCATAAAAATCTTTGAAAGGGTCCTAAGAAGCAAGTCACCACCCATCTAGAAACCCATCAGTTTCACAACCCAGGGCAACATGGGTTTAGAACAGGTCGCTCCTGTCTGTCTCAGCTACTGGATCCTACGAAAAAGGTCCTAAATGCACTAGAAGACAAAAAGAATGCAGATGAATATATACAACTTTGCAAAAGCCTTCGAACAAGTGTGACCATGGCGTAATAGCGCACAAAATGCGCGCTAAAGGAATAACAGGAAAAGTCGGTCGATGGATCTATAATTTCCTCACTAACAGAACACAGAGAGTAGTCGTCAACAGAGTAAAGTCCGAGGCAGCTACGGTGAAAGCTCTGTTCCACAAGGCACAGTACTAGCTCCCATCTTGTTTCTCATCCTCATATCCGACATAGACAAGGATGTCACCGACCGCACCGTGTCTTCCTTTGCAGATGACACCCGAATCTGCATGACAGTGTCTTCCATTGCAGACACGGGCAAGGCTCCAGGCGGACATCAACCAAATCTTTCAGTGGGCTGCAGAAAACAATATGAAGTTCAACGATGAGAAATTTTTAATTACTCAGATATGGTAAAAAATGAGGAAATTAAATCTTCATCAAAAGTACAAAACAAATTCTGGCCACGAAATAGAGCGAAACACCAACGTCAAAGACCTGGGAGTGATTATGTCGGAGGATCTCACCTTCAAGGACCATAACATTGTATCAATCGCATCTGCTAGAAAAATGACAGGATGGATAAGAGAACCTTCAAAACTAGGAGGCCCAAGCCCATGATGACACCTTCAGGTCACTTGTTCTATCTAGGCTGGAATATTGCTGCACTCTAACAGCCCTTTCAAGGCAGGTGAAATTGCCGACCTAGAAAATGTACAGAGAACTTTCACGGCGCGCATAACGAGATAAAACACCTCAATTACTGGGAGCGCTTGAGGTTTCTAAACCTGTATTCCTGGAACGCAGGGGGGAGAGATACATGATTATATACACCCGGAAAATCTAGAGGGACTAGTACCGAACTTGCACACGAAAATCACTCCCCTACAAAAGCAAAAGACTTGGCAGACGATGCACCATCCCCCCAATGAAAAGCAGGGGTGTCACTAGCACGTTAAGAGACCATACAATAAGTGTCGGGGGCGCGAGACTGTTCAACTGCCTCCCAGCACACATAAGGGGGATTACCAACAGACCCCTGGCAGTCTTCAAGCAGGCACTGGACAAGCACCTAAAGTCAGTTCCTGATCAGCCGGGCTGTGGCTCGTACGTTGGTTTGCGTGCAGCCAGCAGCAACAGCCTGGTTGATCAGGCGCTGATCCACCAGGAGGCCTGGTCACAGACCGGGCCGCGGGGCGTTGACCCCCGAAACTCTCTCCAGGTAAACTCCAGGTAAACTCTCCAGGACAGCACCTCCAGCTTCACCATTACTGTCTCCCAGGAGAGCACCTCCAGCTTCACCATTACTGTCTCCCAGGACGCACTATCACCCCACATTTACTGACAACCAGGACTTCATCTCCAGCCTTACAGTTTCTGACTACATGGCCAGTATCAAGGGCAGTACCATTCAGCCCAGACTTTTTATGTTCCCATCTGTTGTAGATAGCTTCCAGGTTTTCTATGAAAGCAGCTTTGATGTTGTCCTCTTTTAATACCCTTGTGATTTTAGTCCTCAGATTTATCTCATTTGGGCATCCCCAAAAACACTTCCCTGTTTTTAATACTGCTTGTAGCTATTTTCTTGGATATCTGCACAAGGGGGGGTGACACCAATTTCCACAAAAATGACAATTTATCCATGTGGAAGCCCGTTTTGTTTGACTGACCACGACTACACACGCTTCATAATGATTTGAATGGTTGATTTACTGCAATTCTACTATCAACCTCTTGAATATTCTATTAATAACCTCCTTAAATGAAGCTCTAGCTATTTGTATTTCTGTTTCTAACTGTTTTTGTATATTGGACAGCTTACCGTGCACTTTCCTGATATATATTTAATGTTCGTGTTTATAAGGGCGCCTACAACCCCATCCGTTTACAGTCTGCTTTATTGTCCAACGAAACCTTTTGAAACCAGTCAAGGGTTCGGACCAGTCGATCTGATCTGATCAGTGGGTCGCTTATTTAAAACATACTGGTCGGTGATTTGGGCTAACACATGAAGGATCTACTGGAAATTATCTACCCGAGTAATATGTGATTTGATTGATACAAAAGTATAACTTGCGTGTTGAAGAAACCGGTGACTGCTGGCAGCTCCTACAATGACGAACGGTCGACCTCAACCCTTGTTTATCAATCGCTGTATCTAGCTTTTCTATTTTTTTTCCGTCTCCACCACAATAAATGCTATATTATCACTATAGTTGACTGGTGGAAATTTTGGAGGAAGGACGCTTTTTCTGTAGTAATATTTGCTTCTCGTTGTGTATATTGCGACCGCTGGTAACTACAGGTTATATGAAATTCACAGTAACGTCTGGTATTTCAAGAAAAATGAAACTAATGAAAGTCACTCCACTCCACTAAGTACCATTATAATACTGGTTAGTTGCTACTACAACACTGTATTCTGCTATTCACTGGTATCACTAGATTATATGCGAGTACACTAGCAAGCCAGGAAGATTATTAAAAACAGCTGACCTGTGGTAAGTTTCTGGCGACTTCTGGCACCTGCCTCTATAGGCTTATCACTTCATTTACAAATTCACCTGTTTTCAAATGACACTTTAGCCTTTATCATCAGTATACTAGGGAGCCACTGTAGTATACACTATACACTATGTATACTCAATGTTATCAGGGAGACTTTCTTTCCTCTGACACGAAAAGTTCAATTATTATTATTTTTTTCACACGGGACACAGGCCTATGATTCCCCTCTGGCAGTAAAATCTGCTAGGTAGTGCACACTAATACTCCTTTTTTGACTCAGTATATAATGTTTTCCGCCCAAGATTGGTTCCAGGCGCTAGAGGGATGTATCGTATAGGATTGATGACACAAATTAAAGTTCTAGCACGTAAGAGCGACCGTGAAAACACGAGATAACCCGGAGCACAACGAGGCACGCTGACACTCTGTTACGCTGTAATGCTTTAACCTGTACTATATCTTTCTAGCAACCGATCCCTGAATTTGATATTATCTAATATCTCAGCAGTTATTTAGAGTTCACTTTTTAATCCTAACCTCTTTAACTAGTGCTGTGAAAATTTGTCTGGACTGCCTCCATGTGAGTTGTCTACCCTGGCAAGCTCTGTTGACACCAAGCTCTGAGGTCGGTACCTCAGCCTCACAAGTGGCTTATAGGACAGATTTTCATAAATGACCGATGTTGCAAGAAATCTCGCCTGCATGCACGTATAAAGGACTAACTTACTTGGTGTTGGAGAATGTGTCCCGGTCTTCAAACTCCCTAAGCTTTAGTCCCTGTGGACTTCCCCTCAGAACCACGTACAACTGGGAGCCTTAATTCCTGCAACATTCATTTGATATTAGTGACCTGCCTGCACCTCAGAAATTCCTGTTTCCAAGGGGGTGTGTATCCCCTAGTATAACTATGCAGAAATGGACACTAGCTTCTAAGCCTGAAGGAGTGACGCTGGTACATACTGGTCATGAACTGCCGCCTACACAAAGGCCAACAGCTCAACTCACTCGCAATTTCCCCCAGAAGCTGGCCAGAATCCTGAGAAAAAGGGAGGTCTTTGCCTTACTGCATGGGCCTGACAGAGGAGGTCATCTACGGTACGTCGAGGTGCCTCCACCAGATTTCCCCAGGTCTAGTATGTGGGGGTACCGCCTGCTGATCATGGCACTTGTTGTTTCAACAGTGTCTGGTCTTAGAAGAAAGGGCACTGCGATCTCAAACCCGTGCCCCAGTATTCAAACTTGGGCTGCCAGTTCTCCCTGGCTAACATAACCTAGTGTTTGCCTACATTATCGACCTATTATTACCTACGTTAAGGTCTTAGGTCTACATTATTATTATCTTCGGTTGCCTCAATAGTTCTAATATTAGTGTACCAACAGTATAAATTACCTACTTCTTCCCTGAAGGGTAAATCTATCAATTAAGAAGTACCTTCCAACCACCTTCACCAACCCGGGTGTGTGTGTGTTGGGTGGGTGTAAGGGCCACCCTATCCAGCTGTTTATCCGTGACATGTTGGGATCTTTGTACGCCGTTTCTGTCCTGTGGAACTTTTAGGACCAAATAAATTTCCACATCCTCCCGCTGGCGAAGGTAGGAGCTAAGTCTAAATCAAGTCTGCCTCCCACAGGCCCTCCCAGTGGGCCCTGGACTTGAGCGCCGTTCGACGGGTCGTCCAGCCACTCTGGTCTGTCAACCTCGGGTCTAACTTCTCCTGTCCCAGTCCCACCATGTGGACCTTGAGAGGTTAGTTAGTTATTAATATGTTTATTATGCACCCCATACCCATCCTGTGGGCGGTAGTCAAAAGATTACAGAGGTACATAGTTGGTCCAGGGACTGGACTCCAAAGTTTTGATAGCTGAGCAAGTTACAGAGGTAATGAACTCACAACTTACAAAGGTAATGAACTCACAATTTACAAAGGTAATGAACTCACAATTTACAAAGGTAATGAACTCCAGGTAGGTCTGGTCACAATCATGACAAGTTACAAAGGTATTTACAGATTACAGAGGTACGTAATGGGTCCAGGAACTGGGCCCCCAAAGTTTTGATAGCTGAACTTGAGAGGCAAAAGCCTGTTGATGGGCCTTATGGTCTCGGCACCGTTCATTGTCACTTTCACCATTCTCAACCGCCCAGCCTTATCTGGGTGGGTCGACACCACCAGGCCTAGAGGCCAGTATGCCCTGGGTGCCTTGGATTCTACTAGCACCAGGTCCCCTTCACTCAACGTCATCTTATTTGCTTCGGGGTCCGCACCATAGAAATGTTCTAGCAGGGCTGTTAAGTAATCCCTGCACCACACCTAGTTCCATTAGTCCAGGATGTTCACCAGTCTGTTGTGACTCCTGTGCAGTTCTTCATTGATGGGGGACCATCTTTCCCATAATAATCCCGCTCCTTGGAAGACTGGCTCAAAATTGCGGGAAAGGGCTCAATCCTCCTTCCAAACATCATTTGATTGGGGGTGAGAGCTTCCTGCTCATCAATCCCATTTTGCACGTAGGTCAGAGGCCTGTTATTGACTCTTGCCTCTATCTCAGCTAACACTGTCCTCAATTCATCAATGCTCACTCTCTTGCCGTGCAAGACCTTCCGAATGCACCTTTTGACTGTGCTCACCATGCGTTCATAGAAACCCCATTGCCATGGCGCTCTGGGAACTATGAACCTCCACTCGCACTCTATTCTCTTCAGATATTGCAGACACTGCAAGGCTCCAGGCGGACATCAACCAAATCTTTCAGTGGGCTGCAGAAAACAATATGAAGTTCAACGATGAGAAATTTCAATTACTCAGATATGGTAAACACGAGGAAATTAAATCTTCATCAGAGTACAAAACAAATTCTGGCCACAAAATAGAGCGAAACACCAACGTCAAAGACCTGGGAGTGATCATGTCGGAGGATCTCACCTTCAAGGACCATAACATTGTATCGATCGCATCTGCTAGAAAAATGACAGGATGGATAATGAGAACCTTCAAAACTAGGGATGCCAAGCCCATGATGACACTCTTCAGGTCACTTGTTCTATCTAGGCTGGAATATTGCTGCACACTAACAGCACCTTTCAAGGCAGGTGAAATTGCTGACCTAGAAAATGTACAGAGAACCTTCACGGCGCGCATAATGGAGATAAAACACCTCAATTACTGGGAGCGCTTGAGGTTCCTGAACCTGTATTCCCTGGAACGCAGGCGGGAGAGATACATGATTATATACACCTGGAAAATCCTAGAGGGACTAGTACCAAACTTGCACACGAAAATCACTCACTACGAAAGCAAAAGACTTGGCAGACGATGCAACATCCCCCCAATGAAAAGCAGGGGTGTCACTAGCACGTTAAGAGACCATACAATAAGTGTCAGGGGCCCGAGACTGTTCAACTGCCTCCCAGCATACATAAGGGGGATTACCAACAGACCCCTGGCAGTCTTCAAGCTGGCACTGGACAAGCACCTAAAGTCGGTTCCTGATCAGCCGGGCTGTGGCTCGTACGTTGGTTTGCGTGCAGCCAGCAGTAACAACCTGGTTGATCAGGCTCTGATCCACCAGGAAGCCTGGTCACAGAACGGGCCGCGGGGGCGTTGACCCCCGGAACTCTCTCCAGGTAAACTCCAGGTACTTCTCCGTTGTCCCTAAGATTTCCGAAAACTTTATCGGCCACTCTGAAGCTCGTGCCATTGTCCGAGATAATCAACTGCAGGCACGAGAATCTGGCTGTGAACCTCCTGAACAACTTCACGAAAGTCTCTGTCGACATATCTTCTGCCAACTCCAAATATACGGCTCGAGTTCTTCAACATGATAGCCCCAGTATAGTCTCTTCCCACAGTCTCAAAGGGCCTGTCACTATGTACCCGCTCCTGAGGTAATGGTGGGGGACCTGGGTACGGTAGGGTCCTCCCATCGTACCGCCGGCAGACAGTGCAGCTCTTTATCACCCTTTTGACAGCAGCTCGGCCCTTCAGTACCAAGCAGTTCTGGCGAAGGCTGGTAAGGATGTCTCCAAACCCACCATGCATGGTCTTCTGATGAGCATCATGTATCAATAACTGACACCCACCCCTCCTTTCCCAGTAACACGGGATGTTTGGCTCCATAACTGAGCTCAGAGTTTTGTAGTCTTCCCCTGCATCTTATCAGCCCAGCATGATCTAGGAACAATCCCAATGAGTGGACCAGTTTACTGTTCCCTGAGCTGCCGTTGCATGTTGTATACGTAAAATAGAGTCTTCAGTAATTCTTTTAGTGGGCTGTTACAGTTTGCAAGGTGGTAGTCTATGGTGGCCTGTAATAGAAATGGTGAACTAGTGGTGCCAAACAACACTGCCCTGAATTTGTAGGTATCATACCCTTGCTCGGGCACCTCCCTGTTAGCCAATCACAAGAACCTTGTGAAGTCCCTATCTTATGGCTGCAACCCAATATGTAGGAAGGCTTTGCTGATATCTGCCACATAGGCATATTGCTCTGTCCTGAATCTCAACAACACATCTGCTAATTTCTGCGTCAGGGAGTTCCCTGAGAGCTGCAGTTGAAGACCACTCTGATGGGAGTGGTTACTGACTCCTTGGTGACTGCCATGTGTGGAAGATAATGGGTATTTCCTCAGTGAACCTGAGGGCCAGCTGTTCCTTAATAATGTCATTGTATTTCCCCACCAGACCCTTCTTGGTCAGGCTGTTCGCCAATGAATTCAACTGACCCCGTGCCTTCCTGAAATTAGTGGGCAGCGTTGGGTGTACCGGTTTCCATGGGAGTCGAATCCAGTACTGTCCGTCCTTAAACTGCACATGGTTCAAGTAATCTTGATACGTCTCATTGTGTTAGGGTGGCGGCTGGTCACCCTTAATCCCTACTACATCCAGGTCCCATAGTTTATGGACTGGCTCACCGTCGGCTAGGTCGACTTGCGACTCTGATAGATCTTCGTGCAGACAAATCCGCATCACCAGTACAGCCTCAGTCTCTGTAGTATCAGGGCCCCCCTTTCCCGGGGTCGCAGTGAAGTGAGCCGGTATCCTGCCTCCTACGATGTACCCCGCTGGAGTCCTGTACAGGCCAACACCCTCCTTGATAACCCTTCTTGTCGACACGAACTCGTCTATGTAATCTCCTCCTACCAAGATTCCTACATTACTGACGTTGTCTATAGCGATGTCTGGCTCCGCCAGCTTCACACCCAACTCCCTCAGATGTTTGACTGCTGAGCCAGTCCCTTAGTGGTAATGATATTGGGCAGCCTCTTCACTATCAAGGGTGAAATTTCCCGTTGATGCCCGGCTAATCTGACCATCACATTGACAACCGGATAAGACCTGCGTGGGATCTGCCCACCAAACCCTTCCACATGTCAACCTTACCACCTGTCTTCAACTTCAACTTAGTTGCTAGACTCTCTGTTATAAAGGATCTTTGTGCCCCAGTGTTGAAGAACAAATGGCTAAATTCAGACTTCTTCACATTCATAACCACTGCCATTATGGTGGGCAAGGCCACCGAACCTTGAAACTGCTCACTAGAACAAACCCCTGGTGCTGCACTCACCACATTCACCACTACTTCAGGCTTGTCCTTGCTCTCCTTAGCTTGTGCTGATCTGGTGTCATTAGGACACAGTGCACTGTGGTGTTTACCTTTCTGGCAGCCCCGACACTCATTGAGTTGGGCGTTACAGTCCCTGGCAAAATGTTCTCCACAGCACTCGAAACAGAGTCTCAACTTCCTTAGGCGTTGAACCCTTCGGTTATAGGTGGTGAAGCTCGAGCACCCTGAACTGGAGACCTGGAGTTTACCTGGAGAGAGTTCCGGGGGTCAACGCCCCCGCGGCCCGGTCTGTGACCAGGCCTCCTGGTGGATCAGAGCCTGATCAACCAGGCTGTTGCTGCTGGCTGCACGCAAACCAACGTACGAGCCACAGCCCGGCTGGTCAGGAACCGACTTTAGGTGCTTGTCCAGTGCCAGCTTGAAGACTGCCAGGGGTCTGTTGGTAATCCCCCTTATGTATGCTGGGACGCAGTTGAACAGTCTCGGGCCCCTGACACTTATTGTATGGTCTCTTAACGTGCTAGTGACGCCCCTGCTTTTCATTGGGGGGATGTTGCATCGTCTGCCAAGTCTTTTGCTTTCGTAGTGAGTGATTTTCGTGTGCAAGTTCGGTACTAGTCCCTCTAGGATTTTCCACGTGTATATAATCATGTATCTCTCCCGCCTGCGTTCCAGGGAATACAGTTTTAGGAACCTCAAGTGCTCCCAGTAATTGAGGTGTTTTATCTCCGTTATGCGTGCCGTGAAGGTTCTCTGTACATTTTCTAGGTCAGCAATTTCACCTGCCTTGAAAGGTGCTGTTAGTGTGCAGCAATATTCCAGCCTAGATAGAACAAGTGACCTGAAGAGTGTCATCATGGGCTTGGCATCCCTAGTTTTGAAGGTTCTCATTATCCATCCTGTCATTTTTCTAGCAGATGCGATTGATACAATGTTATGGTCATTGAAGGTGAGATCCTCCGACATGATCACTCCCAGGTCTGACGTTGGTGTTTCGCTCTATTTTGTGGCCAGAATTTGTTTTGTACTCTGATGAAGATTTAATTTCCTCGTGTTTACCATATCTGAGTAATTGAAATTTCTCATCGTTGAACTTCATATTGTTTTCTGCAGCCCACTGAAAGATTCGGTTGATGTCCGCCTGGAGCCTTGCAGTGTCTGCAATGGAAGACACTGTCATGCAGATTCGGGTGTCATCCGCAAAGGAAGACATGGTGCAGTGGCTGACATCCTTGTCTATGTCGGATATGAGGATGAGAAACAAGATGGGAGCGAGTACTGTGCCTTGTGGAACAGAGCTTTTCACCGTAGCTGCCTCGGACTTTACTCTGTTGACGACTACTCTCTGTGTTCTGTTAGTGAGGAAATTATAGATCCATCGACCGACTTTTCCTGTTATTCCTTTAGCACGCATTTTGTGCGCTATTACGCCATGGTCACACTTGTCGAAGGCTTTTGCAAAGTCTGTATATATTACATCTGCATTCTTTTTTGTCTTCTAGTGCATTTAGGACCTTGTCGTAGTGATCCAATAGTTGAGACAGACAGGAGCGACCTGTTCTAAACCCATGTTGCCCTGGGTTGTGTAACTGATGGGTTTCTAGATGGGTGGTGATCTTGCTTCTTAGTGGGGTTATGTCTGTTATTTTTAGTAATTGTGGGACGACCCCCGTGTCCATGCTCCCTCTCCATAGGATGGGAAAGGCTCGTGATAAGGGCTTCTTGCAGTTCTTGATGAACACGGAGTTCCATGAGTCTGGCCCTGGGGCAGAGTGCATGGGCATGTCATTTATCTCCTGTTCGAAGTCATTTGGCGTCAGGATAACATCGGATAGGCTTGTGTTAACCAAATTTTGTGGCTCTCTCATAAAAAGTTAATTTTGATCTTCGACTCTCAGTCTGGTTAGCGGCTTGCTAAAAACTGAGTCATATTGGGACTTGAGTAGCTCACTCATTTCCTTGCTGTCATCTGTGTAGGACCCATCTTGTTTAAGTAGGGGCCCAATACTGGACGTTGTTCTCGACTTTGATTTGGCATAGGAGAAGAAATACTTTGGGTTTCTTTCAATTTCATTTATGGCTTTTAGTTCTTCCCGCGATTCCTGACTCCTATAAGATTCCTTTAGCTTAAGTTCGATGCTTGCTATTTCTCTGACCAGTGTCTTCCTACGTATTTCAGATATATTGACCTCTTTTAGCCGCTCTGTTATTCTTTTCCGTCGCCTGTAAAGGGGGCGCCTGTCTCTTTCTATTTTACATCTACTCCTCCTTTTTCTTAGAGGAATAAGCCTTGTGCATACATCGAGTGCCACCAAGTTAATCTGTTCTAGGCATAAGTTGGGGTCTGTGTTGCTTAGTATATCTTCCCAGCTTATATCGGTTAGGACTTGGCTTACTTGGTCCCACTTTATGTTTTTGTTATTGAAGTTGAATTTGGTGAATGCTCCCTCGTGACTAGTCTCATTATGTCGGTCTGGGGCTCCACGCATACATGTCTGAACCTCAATTATGTTGTGATCTGAGTATATTGTTTTTGATATGGTGACATTTCTTATCAGATCATCATTGTTAGTGAAGATGAGGTCTAGTGTATTCTCCAGTCTAGTAGGCTCTATTATTTGCTGGTTTAAATTGAATTTTGTGCAGAGATTTAAAAGCTCGTGTGAGTGTGAGTTTTCATCAGAGCTGCCTCCTGGTGTTATTACTGCAACAATATTATTTGCAATATTCCTCCATTTTAGGTGCCTTAAGTTGAAATCCCCCAGGAGCAAGATGTTGGGTGCAGGAGCTGCAAGATTTTCCAGACAGTTGTCAATTTTTAACAGCTGTTCCTGGAATTGCTGGGATGTTGCATCTGGAGGCTTGTAGACTACCGCAATGACTAGGTTTTGGTTCTCGACCTTTACTGCTAAAACTTCCACTACATCATTTGAGGCATTTAGCAGTTCTGTGCAAACAAGTGACTCTGCAATGTACAGGCCAACCCCCCCCCTTTTGCTTGTTCACTCTGTCACATCTGTATAGGTTGTAACCTGGGATCCATATATCGTTGTCCAAGTGATCCTTTATGTGGGTCTCAGTGAAAGCCGCGAACATTGCCTTTGCCTCTGCAAGCAGTCCACGGATGAAAGGTATTTTGTTGTTTGTTGCTGGCTTTAGACCCTGTATATTTGCAAAGAAGAATGTCATCGGACTGGTGGTATTGTTGGTACTGGGGGGGGGGATTTTTTTTCCGGCATTAGTATCTGTATCTGTTGGTTTGGAGTGGAGGCCATCGACTGTGGTTCCACTCCAGGAATGACTGGATTTGGTGTACGATTTCTGCAATTTCCTGCCAGTTTTTTTTCCTTCCTGGCACTAAAAAACCTCTCTCTCTTGAGTGGCTGTGGCTACCCAGGTTTTCCCATGGCCTGGATGTTTTGTATCTTTTTGTCCCCTTTAGATGGTGTGCCTGGCAATTTAAGTTATAGCACAGTCTTTCCTGTACTGAAGAGGTACACATTTCAGGGTGAAAAAGCTTACAGGAAGGGAGTTTGCATTTTCCTGTTGTCATATGGGCATGGCATTTTCTAGGGTGGTCATAGTTGCACGTCCCGTCCGTTTTCCCAGATTTCCCATGTCTGCAGATACCAAGTGCATAGTATGTGCACAGGCTTGGTTTCCGTTTGCCTTGGGTTTCTGTGACTGTATTCCCTCTTGGTGCATGTTTCCCTGCTTATTCCTATCCTCCCTAGCACCAACAATGGAGCTCCCACCAGTTGTTTTTGGTAATATATCCTCACTATTGCTAGTGGAGTCCTCTTGTTTGCTATTCCTGTGGTATTTCTAGTTTGCAATATTGGTTTTATCTTATCTTTGACTACACTTGTTTCCCCACTACGGCTCCTGTCCCCTATAGGTCATTTATATGTATTCCTTCCTGCGTATAATTCCCGACTACCTGGACAAAATCTCCAGCTTCACCATTACTGTCTCCCAGGACAGCACCTCCAGCTTCACCATTACTGTCTACCAGGACAGCACCTCCAGCTTCACCATTGCTGTCTCCCAGGACAGCACCTCCAGCTTCACCATTACTGTCTCCCATTACAGCACCTCCAGCTTCACCATTACTGTCTCCCAGGACAGCACTATCAGCCCCACATTTACTGACTACCAGGACATCACCTCCAGCCTTACAGTTTCTGGCTACATGGCCAGTATCAAGGGCAGTACCATTCAGCCCAGACTTTTTATGTTCCCATCTGTTGTAGAAAGCTTCCAGGTTGTCTATGAAAGCAGCTTTGATGTTATCCTCTTTTAATACCCTTGTGATTTTAGTCCACAGATTTTCCTAATTTGGGCATACCCAAAAACACTTCCCTGATTTAATACTGCTTGTAGCTAGTTCTTGGATATCTGCACAATTACTGGGAGCGCTTGAGGTTTCTAAACCTGTATTCCCTGGAACGCAGGAGGGAGAGATACATGATTATATACACCTGGAAAATCCTAGAGGGACTAGTACCGAATTTGCACACGAAAATCACTCACTACGAAAGCAAAAGACTTGGCAGACGATGCACCATCCCCCCAATGAAAAGCAGGGGTGTCACTAGCACGTTAAGAGACCATACAATAAGTGTCAGGGGCCCGAGACTGTTCAACTGCCTCCCAGCACACATAAGGGGGATTACCAACAGACCCCTGGCAGTCTTCAAGCTGGCACTGGACAAGCACCTAAAGTCAGTTCCTGATCAGCCGGGCTGTGGCTCGTACGTTGGTTTGCATGCAGCCAGCAGCAACAGCCTGGTTGATCAGGCGCTGATCCCCCAGGAGGCCTGGTCACAGACCGGGCCGCGGGGGCGTTGACCCCCGAAACTCTCTCCAGGTAAACTCCAGGTAAACAAGGGGCGTGACACCAATTTCCACAAAAATGACAATTTATCCATGTGGAAGCCCGTTTGTTTGATTGACTGCCGACTACACAGAGCTTCATAATGATTTGAATGGATAATTTACTGTAATTCTACTAGCAACCTCTTGAATACTCTATTAATAACCTCCTTAAATGAAGCTCTAGCTATCTGTATTTCTATTTCTAACTGTACTTGTATATTGGACAGCTTACCGTGTACGTTCCTGATTTATATTTATTGTTTGTGTATGATAAGGGCGCCTACAACCCCATCCATTTACAGTCTGCTTTATTGTCCAACGAATTTGTTTGAAACCAGTCAAGGGTTCGGACCATCAAGGGTTCGGACCAGTCGAGGGTTCGGACCAGTCGATCTGATCTGATCAGTGGGTCACTTATTTAAAACATACTAGTCGGTGATTTGGGCTAACACATGAAGGATCTACTTGAAATTATCTACCCGAGTAATATGTGATTTGATTGATACAAAAGTATAACTTGCGTGTTGAAGAACCGGTGATTTCTGGCAGCTCCTACAATGACGAACGGTCGAGCCTCAACCCTTGTTTATCAATCGCGGTATCTAGCTTTTCTAGTTTTTTTTCGTCTCCACCACAATAAATGCTATATTATCAATATAGTTGACTGGTGGAAATTTTGGAGGAAGGACGCTTTTTCTGAAGTAATAATTGCTTCTCGTTGTGTATATTGCGACCGCTGGTAACTACAGGTTATATGAAATTCACAGTATACGTCTGGTATTTCAAGAAAAAAGAAACTAATGAAAGTCACTCCACTCCACTAAGTACCATTATAATACTGGTTAGTTGCTACTACAACACTGTATTCTGCTATTCACTGGTATCACTAGATTATATGCGAGTGCACTAGCGTGTTCTCCTTCACAAAACACGCACTGTCTCGTACTGGCCGTCTTAGTGACTTCTCCCTTTGCCCTGTTGGTGGAGGACTCGTCCTGGGCATAATAAGTGCTGACCCTAGTAGGAGGTGGTTTAGCTTTATCTCTCGAGTGTCTGGGGAAGTCGATCGACTTCACCTTGGTGGGCAATTTCTACCCCTGACCTACGCTCGGGTGGGATACGAGATCCCCCAACCCTTTAACAATTTGTTGTATCGTGAAGTGGTTTGTCCGATATTTCAAATGCAACTCATGTACTGTAGTGCTAGCCAGTTTCCTCTGAATCACCTGACTAATGACCCATTCTGAATCATCCTCATCGTGTAAATCTTTGAAACTATTTGTCAAGCTCATAATTTCAATGTGGAACTTCTCTAGGCTTTGACGGTCATGTCGGCAAGCCTCTAGATCCAACAACCGATAAAGTATGGCCATCTTCATCTCTTCAGTGTTGCCAAACATGTCCTTTAACTGGTCTTTGGCATATTGGTAATTAGTGTCAGTAATCTGGTAGTGCCAGACCAAGTCTAGGGCTTTACCTTCGAGCTGTGATCGCAAATACTGCAATTTGACGGCATCTGCCAAATCGTTTCTGTCATCTATCTGGGCTTTAAACTGATCCCAGAAAGCAATGTACCCTGTCAGGGTTCCGTCAAACGTTGGTAAATTCAACTGGGGCAATCTGGGCAACATATTAGCAGGCGTGTGGCTGCTCGGGGTACCCCCGGTATTCGTCTCCCCACTTGGCTTACTAGCCTTTAATGTGCTTAACTGATCTTTGTATTCATTCATCTCCTGGTGACAGTCTATATCATCCTTAGTGAATTCGTCCTGAGCTTGCCGAAGACTATCCTGGGGTTCACCATCCTCAATAGCCTGTAGCTCATATGCTGAGAATGCTCGTTCGTAGGTTTCCCATTTTTCCCCCAAACACTTCAAGCAGTCTTGCAAATTATCGCAGTCTACTTTACTGTGTTGGCTAGTAGCCTTGCACCTCTTGCGAGTTCTGTTTCTGTTCAGATGCTCTTTGTATGCAGCCACTGATCGTTTTAATTTTGCTGACACTGAACCAGACTCTGTTGGATTCTCATCTGCCATTGTCAAGATTTAATTAGGAGTGCGACACTAATTGTACTTTACTCAGCTCACCCCACAGCACAACACGGTGTTAGGCAAGAATGAACGAGTCTCAAGGCTCCTCAACAAGCTTAATTAACAATTTCCTTTATTATATTGACTCTACCCTAACTCAAAATGTACAGTGTTAGCTCTTAAATCCCAATCGAAATGCGTATCAATGTGAAAGCTTAACCTAGCAATTTCCTGTACAACGTCAACAAATAATTACAGGACTTATGCTAGTCTCTGGTACAAATCACAAATCATACATTAAAATGAGTCAAAGACAATGAAAATCACACAATAAAAATGAAGTATACAAATTAAAAATCACTTGGTTAGCACAAATAAATTCAACAATTCAACTTGTGAAATAGTAAATAAATAATGTGTGTAAACAGCTTGGCCTAGCTGTGCCCAGCTTACTCAGTCTAGCCTGGATGGTTGGATAAGGTAATCCTAACCTAACTAGTGTGCTATAGCCTAAACCTGGCTTTAGAACTCCCTGTAAATAATAACTAGGCTAAATCTGTCCTAGCTACTATAACTGTTGCAAATATTGCACAAGCCTAGCCTAACTGTTGCTAAACAAACCATACCACGGGCGGGATTTGAACCCGCGGTCAGAGAGTCTCAAAACTCCAGACCGTCGCGTTAGCCACTAGACCAGCTAGCCACAATAAGATTCATCCAACTAGGTATATTTCTACACCATAGGAAGGTTAGCATAGGCACCACTGTGACCACAAATGCAAGTTTTTACAGACGAATCTCCAGCTAGCGTGGCCGTGACGAACTCTAGCTCAAGTCCCCTCACTGCCGTCAACATGACTCACGAAATCGTAATGACACGATTGCAAACAAACCATACCACGGACAGGATTTGAACCAGTGTTTCTTTACTGTTGTTTCTAGATGACCTCATTTTATTGTCATTGGTAGGCCTATCCATTCTCTAATGATTTTCCTGGTACAGTAAGTACTGAAATAATCACTAAGACCTGTGGTAATGACGCCTGTATGATCCAGGTTGGTGCATTAATTAATTAACTGTTTAATCCTAGAAGTTGCTTATACCTCTAACATAGTCCGTTATTTTGATAACAGATACTGAAGTCTCCCGGTATTGTTGTCTCACAATTTTGTTCAGTTCTATCGAGAAGTTATCTAAGTTGATCATGGGTGAAGGGAAGAGCGGTAACTAGTTCCTACTAGGATGGTTTTGGTCTTGCGAAGCAAAACCTTAAACCATAGAATCTCCAGTGTATTGTCATACAAATCGGGTTTTGGGTTGTAGGCCAAGTTATTTCTTACATAAGCAAATACTCCACCACCCTGTCTATTTCTATCTAAGTGTTTTATGTTGCAACCTTCTATCTTAACTTCGTCGTCAGTCCCTGTGTCATCTAACCAGGACTCAGATACGGATATAACTGCCGTCTTGCTTGCTAGAATCCTAATCTCTGACATTTTGGGTAAAAGTGACCTAGCATTGACATCAATAAAATGAATACCCGCTTTCTTGAAGCAGTCATAATCATCAGTACATGACAAGCGATCATTTGTTGAGAAAAATTTCGACAAATCAAGGTCGGCAATACTAAAAAGTAACCAGTGGCCTGGTGGCTAAAGCTCTCGCTTCACACATGGAGGGCTCGGGTTCGATTGCCGGTGGTTGGAAACATTTCGACGCGTTTCCTTACACCTGTTGTCCTGTTCACCTAGAAGCAAATAGGTACCTGGGTGTTAGTCAATTGGTGTGGGTCGCATCCTGGGGGGCAAGATGGAGGACCAAAATGGAAATAAGTCAGACAGTCCTCGATGGCTCACTGACTTTCTTGGGTTACCCTGGGTGGCTGACCCTCCGGGGTTAAAAATCCGAAGAAAAATCTTATCTTAAACAGACTTTATATGACATCAGGATAGGTTTGTCAGGAAAGAGGACGAGTGCTTCCTGACGTGGGTCTTAGTCATATGAAGACCTGCCGCTGGAACTTTTGACCATGTGACCGAGGCCTTTCACTGGCTTACCAGTCCACCCCTTTAGAACTTGGGGTTATATTGTTACTGTACACGAGTTTTTGATGGGTTGCAACGATACTAAGACTATACATGAGTTGTTAGGTTGACGTGTTGTAAAGATGCTAGGACTGTATACGAGTTGTTGGGTTGTAAGGATATTAGGATCGTACACGAGCTGGTATTGTTGGTTGATGGGTTGCAACAATACTTGGCCCATACATGAATCAAGATATAGGTGGAGGTACAGTGTGTCGCATGGCTTAGCAGGTTTTTGTGGATTATTGTAGGGCATCTTTATGCTATAAACGTGGAACTGTGTTAGTGGACATGTAAAGAAGTCAGAAAAAAACTGGACCAGGAGAAAACCCACACCACAAAAACCCTGGAAAACAGAAAACAAATCTGTGCAGATTCTGTCTTGGGTATCTGTAGGCACAGAATATCTGGAAAAACAAATGGGTCGTACAGTTTTGTCCATCCAGTAAAATGTCACAACCTCGTGACCGAAGGAATGTGTCAGTCTTCTTCATGTAAACTTTTTCACCCTGAACTGTGTTAATCATCAGTTCATGAAAAACAATGATACAACACAAACTGCCAGACACATCATTTGAAAGGGACCAGAAGGTACAAATCCCACAAACCTTTCTGAAACAACCCATGGCAGTTACAACCACCCAATAGAGAAATGTTTTTTATTGCCAGGAAGAAAATAAAGCTGGCAGGAAATGACAGAAATGCAACACCACCTAGTAGCTTTGCTGGGGTGGAAGTACAGTCAGTAGTCCCCACTCCAGAACAATGGATGTTAATGCCAACAAATAAAGCTCCCAACATACAAACAACAGAACATTTGTATTTGCAAATATATGGGGTCTAATGCCAGTAGTGGAGATTTCTACTGAGCGGCTTCCTTCTGAGCGGCTTCCCTTCCATCTCCCCTACCCTCATAGCCCAATGTCCCCCTCTCACCTCCCCTTCAGCCTCCCCCCCTCTCGGAAGTAGACTGGAAGATATTTTTCTCAAAATTTTGGACTGTCACAAGGAATCTAAGTCTTTTTGTGAAACCTAGAAGCCCCATTTCCTCGGATCAAGATTTTTATGATGAGTTTCTGAAATGAGGAACTGAGAGGTTTGCAGACACACTTCCGTATTTATACTCCATTCCACCTGGAGTTTGCTTGGAGAGGGTTTCGGGGGTCAACGCTCCCGCGGCTCGGTCTGAGACCAGGCCTCATGGTTGATCAGGGTCTGATCAACCAGGCTGTTACTGCTGGCCGCACGCAAGCTGACGTATGAACCACAGCCCGGATGGTCAGGTACTGGCTTTAGGTGCCTGTCCTGTGCCTTCTTGAAGACAGTCAGGGGCCTATTGGTAATCCCCCTTTTGTATGCTGGGAAGCAACTGAACAGTCTTGGGTCCCAGACACTTACTGTGTTGCCTCTCAATGTACTCTTGGCACCCCTGCTTTTCATCGGGGGAATGTTGCATCTCCTGCCTAGTTTTTTTACTTTCGTAGGGAGTGATTTTCGTGTGCAGGTTTGGTACCAACCTCTCGAGGACCTTCCAAGTGTATATCATCAAGCATCTCTCTCGCCTGCGTTCGAGGGAATGCAGATCAACTGTTCCCAGTAGATTAGGTGCCTTATCATACTTATGTGTGCTCTGAAAGTTCTTTGTACACTCTCCAGGTCTGCAATGTCGCCAGCCTTGAAGGAGGCAGTTAGTGTACAGCAGTATTCCAGCCTAGAGAGAACAAGCGATTTGAAGAGAATCATCATGGGCCTGGCATCCCTAGTTTTGAAGGTTCTCATTATCCATCCTATCATTTTCCTAGCAGATGAGGTAGATACACTGTTGTGGTCCTTGAATGCGAGATCCTCTGACATTATTACTTGCAGGTCCTTCACATTACTTTTCCACTCTATTGTATGGTTAGAATTTGTCGTATACCCTGAGACATTTTTAATTTCTTAAAGTTTTCCATATCTGAGTAGTTGAAATTTCTCCTCGTTGAACTTCATATTGTTTTGAGTGACCCATTCGAAGATCTAGTTGATGTCTGCTTGGAGTCTCACGATGTCTTCAATGAAGATCACTGCCATGGAAATCCGGGTGTCATCTGCAAAGGAAGACATGGAGCTATGGCTTACATCTTTGTCTATGTCAGAAATGAGGATGAGGAATAGAATGGGAGTGAGTACTGTGCCTTGTAGAACAAAGCTTTTTACCGTGGCTGCCTGGGACTTTACTCTGTTTACTATTACTCTTTGTGTTCTGTTTGTCAGGAAGTTGTAGATCCATCTACCAACTTTTCCCGTTATTCCTTTATCACACATTTTGTGTGTGCTATTACACCATGGTCACACTTGCCGAAAGCTTTTGCAAAGTCTGTATATACTACATCTGTATTTTGTTTATCCTCTACACAGCATCCAGGAACTTGTCATAGTGGTCCAGTAGCTGGGACAGGTAGGAGCGACCTGCTCTAAACCCGTGTTGCCCTGGGTTGTGTAATTGATGGGTATCTATGTGGTTGGCTATCTTGCTTCTTAGAACCCTCTCAAAGATTTTCATGATATGAAATGTTAGTGCTATCAGTCTGTAGGTCTTTGCAATTGCTTTACTGCCAAATTTGTGGAGTGGGGCTATGTCTGTTGCTTTTAGTGTGGTGGGATGGCCTCTGTGTCCATGCTCCCTCTCCATAAAATGCTGAAGTCACACGATGGGGGCTTCTTGCAATTCTTGATGAACACGGAGTTCCACGAGTCTGGGCCTGGGGCAGAGTGCATAGGCATGTCATTAATTGCCTCTTCAAAGTCTTGTGGAGTTAGAATAATATCCGAAATTTGTAGGATGACCAAATTTTGGGTTTCGTTCATAAAAAATTCATTTGAATTGTCGGCCTTTAGAGTGGGCAGTGGCTCGCTGAACACTGAGTCATATTGGGACTTTAGTATCTCACTCATTTCTTGGCTGCCATCTGTGTTTGTGCCATCCCGCCTAAGCAGCAGCCCAATACTGGTTGTTGTTTTTTCCTTAGATTTGGCATAAGAGAAGAAGTATTTTTTTTTTTCAATTTCCTTTGTGGCTTTTATTTTTTCCTGTGATTCTTGTCTCCTGTAAGTTTCCTTCAGCTTAAGTTCGATATTTGCAGTTTCATTGACTAGTGCCTCCCTTTGTATTTCAGATATATTGGTCCCACTCAGCAGCTCTGTGACTCTTCACCTTCATCTGTATAGGGAATGTCTCTCTCTTTCTAGTTTAAATCTTCTCTTTCTTTTTCTTAATGGAATGTGTCTTGAGCTGATCTCAAGAACGACAGAATTCATTTTTTCAAGGAAAATGTTCGGATTCGTGTTGTATATGATATCTTCACAGCCTGTTTCATTTAGGACATGGTTTACTTGATCCCATTGTATGTTTTTGTTATTGAAAATGAATTTCGTGAAGAGACCTTCATGACTGCTCACATTTTGCTGGTCAGGAGCCCTGTGCATACATGTGTACCTCTATTATGTTGTGATCTGAGTGCATTGTCTTTGATACCATATATGCCTTACTCATAAGGGTGTGTTGCAGCTCTTTTTCCTATAGTTAATCTCCAGATTGACCTATAGCTCCCAGTACCCTGAAAGCAGGTAGCCTACCACCTAAAGGTATTTAGCTTCTGATACTCTCGTAACTAACTCACAGGATAACCCAGTTCTTACAGACAAAGTAACTTATTTCCACTTATGTGATATTCAGTTGCTAAACACTCATGTGTTATGTAACTAGAGCTCTTGGGTTTCATAGTTTAAATTATGTTACAGCTCTTGGCCCCCACATTTTTATAGGTATTAGTTATATAAGGTGCATAAAACAGATGTGTGGAGGTAAGCACATTCGAAAACTGGCAATAACAGACTTATGTAATTCTAGGTCCTCAAAACTGATAATTTTGTTGTAAGAAACTTCCAGATATGTTTGAACATTACAGTTTTTTTTTACCAACATGGTGTTTATGCAAGAAATACACATGGGAATTTACAAACTTAAAAAAAAATATATAAGCACATTCAAAAGTGACCGCGGATTTTTTTTTACCTAATTTCCTAAATGTAGAACATATAAATAATATAATAATTGTGTAACAAAATATGATGCTGATTTGCCGCTTTTGAGAAATTTTTAGTGAGGGGGAGGGGGGGAGATCAGCTGCTGAGAGCAGCCAGTGGTGACGCCATGTTGAATTTAATATGAATATTGGTCGGATTTTTTTGCACCAAGAATTTGGCGTTTTCCGAGGCCTAAGGGGGAGTATTGGCCTCAATTCGCAATATGAATTCGTGTTAATGTCTCCTGTTGGAAAATTTTGACAGGAACTTTATGAAACCATCATAATAGGATGGTGAGAATGGAAAATGAATGATGCAGCGTCATCGCACCTCACAGGGAAGTACACCAATTTAGACCTAGCTGGCCAGTGTAGGATCTAGATAGGTAGGTGTTGTGATGCCATCCATCTACATCCACATTAAATGGTGAGTGGTAGTATAATTTTTTTTGTACTAACAGTTATATTTTTGTGTATCCAGTAAGCAAGCCTAATATTATACAGTGCACAAGTTCAGTGTACCAGAGTAGCTGGTTTTAATATTATAATTATTACTTTAATGTTAGGTCTAACTTTTTGTGAGAGGTGTAGAAGTGGGCAATCGAAGGAGGGGCAGTTCGTCCCTATGTGATTAAGTCCCACTTACCTCACCCAAATTACTTGCAGGCAATAGTTGAGGTGATGTCCTGTAAACCTCCTGCAGGGATTTGCTTATAATAATTAATAATAATAATTTTTCACAAAATATAAGCCTCTGGTCCTAACAAACTCGGGTATGTAATCAGGGAACGTTAGATTTAATTTAATTATTTGATTCCTTCAAGAATTACTGCTAACTTTTGCGTTATCAGAGTTCAGCCATGAGTCTAACCCCCACACAAATAACACGTCAAGTACACAGTGGTTCAACTATTCAGCCAAGATCACATAAGTCTGAGTAGCCACCTGTAACCTACCATGATTTCGCAAATCCGGGATCACCATGATATTGCGAAATATAAAAGCTATACTCTTTCTCCTTTTTCTGGGTCTCACGGTTTTTATAAAGTTTAAACATCTGAAAACGTGATCAAATATACAGTGCTTAGAACATTAAATAAAAACTCAGCCCATACTTTAAGATCCTTGTTGTAAACCAATATAAAGGAGGACAACTAAAACACCTTTCTTTTTTCTATAAAGGAAAAGGTGCCGGGGATACAACATTACTTCGGTTGATCGCTCAGACTTCATGGGGTCTGTCGAAAGGTTTAAGAATCGCTATTTGATTACTAGTGGGGGAGGTTGGATGTATTAAAACTTGTCGTTTTTGATGATAAACTCACTTATGAATATAAAAAGTGAAGAATGAACGGGTTTTTAAAAGGGCTAACAGGTCGGGTATTGTAAGTTAAAGGATGACATAGAGAATTTTAAATATACTAGGGGAAGCTACTGCCCCTTTTAAATTTCAGAATTGTTATTGCCTTTGTAACTTGCCCAGCTATAAAAATTTTGGGGGCCCCAGCCCCGGGCCCCTTTATGTATTCTGTAATTTTTGACTACCGCCCAAAAAATGGGTATGAGGTACTAATGAGATAAAAAAAATAATTTACATTGAAATTTGGGCATGTTCCAAAAATCATTTGCTAAAGCAGAAAAAGAGGAGAGGAAAAAATTTTTGTGAGGCTAGTCTCATGTATTTTTTTTTCCATTAAAAATTTTGGGAAAAAAAATACCCGGCACATTTTCAAAACCATTTGTGTTGGAAAAATACTTTTGGGGAATGAAAATTTTTTATTGAGAAAAGTTTCCTTGGAGCAAACATTTTCAAGTCTAAAGAGGGTACATTGAAATCATGTTGTACGGGGTATGGCGGGACAGCGGGTCCCAAAGGAAAACCTAAAGTGTGAACTGAAGGGTCAGGTATGGCTAATAAAAAAAGTGAGTCGGGTTTTTCGAAAACTGGAACTACCTGGTTCTGATGATGGTGTATTTTCAAAATTTTCCTCTGGTTCTTTCTTTTCCCGGTAATTGTGATCACCTTGGCAAGTCTGGAGTTTGGTATAAAAGTATATATCTGTGTGTGAACACGCGTGGGACACATTCCTAGCTGTTCACCCAAGAATACATTATCGCATTTCCCACAGGAATGGTGTAGAAACCGACATTCCCCCTGGTATAGTTTTTTAATATTTTGGATAAAGAAATCTTTGAGATAGTCAGTTGACAGGGCGGTGAAACTGGTATTCATAAGGGCCCACGAAAAATTTAAATTCATTTTTTTTATTTTTTTTGAAAATTTACATTGTTAATGCATGTTATAAGGAGTTTTTTCCCACGCGTAGTTTACAATTTTAATTACAATATTGATTTGCAGGTGCAAAGAAAACCTTTTATCTCCCAAGGTTTTTTGGGGGCTTTTCCCATCTTCAAATAACATGTTATTTGCCATACAATTCCCTTTGTTAAACCCCCTGAAACAAAAATGTCCTAAAAAGTTTGTTAAGTTATACCATAAAATAAGGAAAGATCTCGACTTCCCTTACAAAAACAGACGAAGCAAATGTATAGAAATTATGACAAGGTAGATTATAGTGGAAAAATGAAATGTTATTCAAGAGGGAAAAAGGGTACTTGCCTCTTAAAAACCAATAAACATTCTCCTCTGTGGAAGGGGGGAAAATTTAAAAAAGTATTAACTTTTGATTTTCGCTTCTAGGAGCGTTAATTATTTTTGTCTTCCTTCAACAATTGTTTTTTAAAGGGAACATGTAAACTGTGGAAAAATCTCGTGTTTGTGGGGCATTCGTGTTCCAGGACGTGGTTAATGCAGATTTAAGGCCTTCAGGAAGAAATTCAACAATTACCCCCTTTTACTGAAAAAAGAATGAAGGAGATTTTCTTGTGGGTGAGTTTACGGAACACATTAAACAAAGGAAAGGTTCCAGGGCGAAGACCCAAAAAAAAAAAAAATTTGTTTTACATCTAGGAATTATCAAAAAATAATACGATATGTTGTCTTTGTGGTTTTTTAACCCACACTGGAATTTAGCCATCTAAAAAATTGCTTTTCTTTTAAATTATTTCAGTGCTATTTTTAAAAGTGGTTTCTTTTCCCCGCCTCTCATATCAATTTTCCTTTAAATTTGGTTTCTTTAACTCTACCTTTAATCAAAAACTGTAATTTCAGTTAATTTTTTATTATAAATTATACAATATTACCTTTCATTCTCACTCTTAATATTTTCATTAAAAATTAAGTTTTTTAAACCATTACCCACGTAATCCCAATTTTCAAATTTTCAAAATAACCCCCATCGGTTATCGCAGGAGACATCATAATAAAAAGAAGTGATCAGGGGGTAAAGAAAATCCACATTTTCTGATCTCCTCCGATGGTTCCTGAAAATCGAAGCCGTGTTACCCCAGAAAGGGCCCCATATTGCCCGATCCCCGTCCAGCCGAGCCAGTCACCCTTTGCTGGTTATCGAGGCCCCCGATGTACACAGAGTAATCCCCGAGACCGTACCCAAAGCAAAACAAAATTATACGAAGAATATACAACATTTAGACAAACAAAAAAACGACTCAACGGAATCTTTTTATTTTGGGGTTAAATCGTTGAATTAAAAGTATTATATATGTCTTTTTTTTGAGGGCGGGGGATTTTAATGATCTAATGAAAAAGTAAATGAAAAATATTTATTTCCTTGTAAAGCCAAAGTTTAGGGTTTAAAAAATTACAAAATTTAATTACGAGAAAAAGCCCCTAGCATGCTAGGGACTTCTGGCTGTAATACTAGTTCTTACTGACACGCTTCTGAAAAACATATTTTATTTTTAAATTAATTTAAAAGTTGGGGGACTTTAAAAAAATTTTTTATTAAAATTGCCCCCAGTGTGCCCCCAAGTGTGCCCCACACCAAGTGTGCCCCAAAAGTGTCCCACACATGTGTTCCACCATGTGTTACCCCACATGTGTTTCCACACATGTGTTACCACACTTTTGTGTTACCCACATACTGTTCCACACTACGTTACCACAAAGTGTTTCCACACATACTGTTACCACACATAGGGGTTTCCACACACGTGTTCCCCCCACATATTTTCCACACTAGGTTACCACACATAGTGTTACAAACATAGTGTTCCACACATAGGTTTTTCCCACTAGTGTTCCCACACATAGTGTTACCCCATAGTGTTCCCCCACATAGTGTTTTCCCCATAGTTTCCCACACATATTGTTACCCCAAAGTGTTACCACAATAGTGTTACCCCAAAATAGTGTTCCAAAAGTGTTACCCCACATATGTTACCCCAAATAGTGTTCCCACACTATGTTCCAAATGTGTTCCACAAAGGTTACCCAAAAAAAGTGTTACCACACATAGTGTTACCCGCATACTGTTTCCACCATGTGTTACCACACTAGTGTTTCCACCCATAGCGTTCCCAAAATTTTTTTACCACAAATTGTTACCACACATAGTGTTACACCTCTGTTTTCCACACATGTGTTACCACAAAATAGTTTACCACAATAGGTTACCACCAAGGTTCCACACATAGTGTTCAACACATAGTGTTTCCACACATATGTTACCCACATGTTTACCACACTATGTTACCAACATAGTGTTGCCAGCATACTGTTACCACACAAGTGTTACCCCAAAATAGTGTTACCACGCATACGTTACCAACATGTGTTACCAACTAGTGTTACCCCACAAGTGTTCCCCAAAATGTGTTACCACACATGTTTACAAACATGTGTTCCAACTAGTGTTACCACACATATGTTACCCCAAAATAGTGTTACCAACATGTGTTACCACGCTACTGTTACCACACATAGTGTTTTCCAACATAGGTACCACAATAGGTTACCACACATGTTTCCCACAATAGTTTTACCACATGTTTTTCCCACAAGTGTTACCCCAAAATAGTGTTACCACACATAGTGTTACCACACATAGTGTTTCCACGCATATGTTTCCACAATAGTGTTTACCCCAAAATAGTGTTACCACGCTACTGTTACCACACATATGTCCCAACATAGTGTTACCACACATAGTGTTTCCACAATAATGGTTACCAAACATAGTGTTACCACCTAGTGTTACAACACATAGTGACCACACACAGTGTTACCCACATAGTGTTCCACACATGTGTTACCACCATACTTTTTCCCCCATAGTGTTCCCCCCACATAGTGTTTCCACACATAGTGTTACCCCACTAGTGTTACCACACATAGTGTTTCCCCCAAAATAGTTTACACGCATACTGTTACCACACATAGTGTTACCAACATAGTGTTACCCCCGCATATGTTACCCCACATAGTGTTTCCAGATACTGTTACCCACATAGTGGTACCCACATAGGTTACCACGCATACTGTTACCACACATTGTTCCACACTAGTGTTTCCCGCATACTGTTACACACATAGGTTACCACACATGGTTACCACGCAACTGTTACCACACATAGTGTTCCCCACATAGTGTTCCAACATAGGTTACCACAATATGTTCCCAACATAGTGTTCCCCCCCAAAATGTTACCACAATAGCTTTCCCACACATAGTGTTACCCACATGTGTTACCACACTAGTGTTACCACACATGGTTACCCCACATAGTGTTCCCACACATAGTGTTACCCCCACATAGTTTACCACACATAGTGTACCACAAAATAGTGTTCCCAACCCTGGTTACCACACATAGTGTTTTCCCCCACATAGTGTTACCACAATAGTGTTCCCCCCTAGTGTTCCACACTAGTGTTACCACCATAGTGTTACCCAATAGTGTTACCACAATTTGTGTTACCCCCACTTTGTTTCCCCCACATAGTGTTCCACCAAAAGTGTTACCCACATATGTTACCACACATAGTGTTACCACACATAGTGTTTCCCCACATAGTGTTACCACAATGTGTTACCCAAAATACGTTACCACACATAGTGTTCCCCCACTAGTTTACCACACATAGTGTTTTCCACCATAGTGTTACCACACTAGTGTTACCACACATAGTGTTACCCCCAAGTTTCCCCCACATAGTTAAACCCCAATGTGTTCCCACAAATGTTTACCACCAAAATGTTACCACACATAGTGTTACCCCACTAGGTTACCACACATAGTGTTACCACACATGGTTACCCCACATAGTGTTCCCCCACATAGTGTTGCCACGCGCCCCGGCCCATATGTTCCACACATAGTGTTCCACCATAGTGTTACCAACATAGGTTCCCCCCTAGGTTACCACACATAGTGTTCCCAAATAGTGTTCCCCCACATAGTGTTACCAACCCCCTAGTTTTACCACATTAGTTTACCCCACATAGTGTTCCCACACATAGTGTTACCACAATACTGTTTCCAATGTGCGAAAGCGGGGCTAGCATTTTTATGATTTCATCATTAGTGCTTTTATTTTTCCTGAATCCAAAAAGGCGGGGTTGGGATGTTTTGTGACGTTATAAATGAATATTTGTCTCCGTGCAGGTTTCTCAAAGATTTTGGATAGCAAGGTTTAAATTTGATATTGGGCCTATATTTTTCATCTTAGGGCCACCCCCTTTATTATTGGTGTAACCCCCCTTGCTGTCTTGAGTAGTGTCGGGAAAGTGCTAGTTCTAGTGACTTGTTAGAAAGTAATGTAATAGCATGTGAAAGGACATGGGCCGCTCCCTTGTACAATAATGGTGGGACGTGAGACAGATTCCCCGAGTTATTTTTAAGTGACTTTATGAACGCGGTGACTTCCATGGGCTCAGTTGGTACAAGATAGAAGGAATTTGGGAAATTCCCATCTAGGTAGTCCCCGGCACGAGCATTGGTACGTGGGATTTTACTGGCGAGATTAGATCCTATGTTTGAGAAGAAGTCGTTTATCTTGTTAGCTGTATCAGTGGGATGCAGTGGTGTTTCATGAGGTTTAATTAGAACAATATTTTTGTTTTTTTTCAGTTTGTGGGTCCCTAGAATCTGGGAAAGTGTTTTCCAGGTCTTTTTTATATCTCCTCTTGTGTCAGTGAATCTGCTGGAGTAGCACAGTTGTTTGGCTTTCTTTATTAATTTGGTGAGAACTGTTCAAAGTTTATTCTCTATAAGGATTACAATGTTGAGTTTACAGAATTTGGTTATTGTGTGGTTTACATGTAGTAAAATAATGATTACAGAGTGTACCACTAGAACGCCTAGCATGGCTAGGCATTTCGGGCAGACTTAGTTTAAATCTTAATTTTAAAATATTACAAATTATGAGGTAAGTTGGTATTATGGCTAAGTGACTAAATACTAGTTTTTGAGTTTAGCAATGTGAATGTTTTTGTTTTGGCACAGTACATAGTTTCAGTATTGGAGTATCACAGGATTCATTATTTTGAGATTGAGATTAATATTTCTGTTTATGGTCAAATGGGTGAGTGAGTGTAAGTGTGAACCACCAGGTGGTATTCGTGTAGTTAGTTGACGGGGTGTATCAGGGAGATAAGATGTTTTCTAATGGTAGTTTTGAAGGTGATGAATGTGTCTGCAGTTCTAGAGTTCTCAGGTTGAATATTGTTTAAGAATATCTTTGTGTAATAAGCACTGTCTATATTGCTTTTCATGTTGGTGTTTCTAATCAATGGATTTCAGAATGCTGCTGGTTAGCCATGGGCAACCAAGCCGTTTATTCGTGATCTGTTTCGTTTTTATACGACAATGTTTGTTGTATAGTCTAAGTATTTTATTAAGAAAAATGTCTGTCCAATCGTCAATACCATTGGCATTGGAGAATTCTGTAGGCCAGTCAACAGTCTCTAGGTCTGCTGTGAAATTCCTTATTGAGGCCTCGTCATGGAGTCTAAATGAAACTTTGTTGTATTCGAGTGGTGGCTTACTAATGTTTGTTAAGAGGAAGGTTGGGTAGTGGTCAGTAGTGCTGTCTGTGATTATCCCTGATTTAAGGGGGGCTAGTATATTGGTCCATATGTGGTCTATTATGGTTGCACTTGTCTCAGTGAGCCTGGTTGGTTTAGTTATTGTTGGTATGAGAAGTGTGTTGTTCATAGTGTTACCACACATAGTGTTACCACACATAGTGTTCCCACACATAGTGTTCCCACTCATAGTGTTACCACACATAGTGTTACCACACATAGTGTTACCACAAAGAGTGTTACCACACAAAGTTTTCCAACACATAGTGTTACCACAAATGGTGATACCACACATAGTGTTCCCACACATAGTGTTACCACACATAGTGTTCCAACACATAGCGTTACCACACATAGTGTTACCACACAAAGTGTTCCCACATTTAGTGTTACCACACATAGTGTTCCCACACATAGTGTTACCACACAGTGGTCCCACACATAGTGTTACAACACATAGTGTTCCTACACATAGTGTTGCCACACATAGTGTTCCCACACATAGTGTTACCACACATAGTGTTGCCACACATAGTGTTACCACACATAGTGTTACCACACAGTATTCCCAAACATAGTGTTACCACACTCTGTTCCCACACACGGTGTTCCAACACATAGTGTTACCACACATAGTGTTCCTTTACATACTGTTCCCACACACAGTGTTCCCACACATAGTGTTCCCACACATAGTGTTCCCACAAAAATTGTTCCCACACATAGTGTTCCCATACACAGTGTTCCCACACATAGTGTTCCCACACACAGTGCTCCCACACACAGTGTTTCCGAACTTAGTGTTCCCTCACATACTGTTCCCACACACAGCGTTCCCACACATAATGTTCCCACACATAATGTTCCCACACACAGTGTTCCCACACATAGTGTTCCCTCACATACTGTTCCCAGACACAGTGTTCTTACAGATAGTGTTCCCACCTGGAGTTTACCTGGAGAGAGTTTCGGGGGTCAACGCCCCCGCGGCCCGGTCTGTGACCAGGCCTCCTGGTGGATCAGCCCCTGATCAACCAGGCTGTTGCTGCTGGCTGCACGCAAACCAACGTACGAGCCACAGCCCGGCTGATCATGAACTGACTTTAGGTGATTGTCCAGTGCCAGCTTGAAGACTGCCAGAGGTCTGTTGGTAATCCCCCTTATGTATGCTGGGAGGCAGTTGAACAGTCTCGGGCCCCTGACACTTATTGTATGGTCTCTTAACGTGCTAGTGACACCCCTGCTTTTCATTGGGGGGATGGTGCATCGTCTGCCAAGTCTTTTGCTTTCGTAGTGAGTGATTTTCGTGTGCAAGTTCGGTACTAGTCCCTCTAGGATTTTCCAGGTGTATATAATCATGTATCTCTCCCGCCTGCGTTCCAGGGAATACAGGTTCAGGAACCTCAAGCGCTCCCAGTAATTGAGGTGTTTTATCTCCGTTATGCGCGCCGTGAAGGTTCTCTGTACATTTCCAAGGTCAGCAATTTCACCTGCCTTGGAAGGTACTGTTAGTGTGCAGCAATATTCCAGCCTAGATAGAAGAAGTGACCTGAAGAGTGTCGTCATGGGCTTGGCCTCCCTAGTTTTGAAGGTTCTCATTATCCATCCTGTCATTTTTCTAGCAGATGCGATTGATACAATGTTATGGTCCTTGAAGGTGAGATCCTCCGACATGATTACTCCCAGGTCTTTGACGTTGGTGTTTCGCTCTATTTTGTGGCCAGAATTTGTTTTGTACTCTGATGAAGATTTATTTTTCTCGTGTTTACCATATCTGAGTAATTGAAATTTCTCATCGTTGAACTTCATATTGTTTTCTACAGCCCACTGAAAGATTCGGTTGATGTCCGCCTGGAGCCTTGCAGTGTCTGCAATGGAAGACACTGTCATGCAGATTCGGGTGTCATCTGCAAAGGAAGACACGGTGCTGTGGCTGACATCCTTGTCTATGTCGGATATGAGGATGAGGAACAAGATGGAGCAAGTACTGTGCCTTGTGGAACAGAGCTTTTCACCGTAGCTGCCTCGGACTTTACTCTGTTGACGACTACTCTCTGTGTTCTGTTAGTGAGGAAATTATAGATCCATCGACCGACTTTTCCTGTTATTCCTTTAGCACGCATTTTGTGCGCTATTACGCCATGGTCACCTTGTCGAAGGCTTTTGCAAAGTCTGTATATATTACATCTGCATTCTTTTTATCTTCTAGTGCATTTAGGACCTTGTCGTAGTGATCCAATAGTTGAGACAGACAGGAGCGACCTGTTTTAAACCCATGTTGCCCTGGGTTGTGTAACTGATGGGTTTCTAGATGGGTGGTGATCTTGCTTCTTAAGACTCTTTCAAAGATTTTTATGATATGGGATGTTAGTGCTATCGGTCTGTAGTTCTTTGCTGTTGCTTTACTGCCCCCTTTGTGGAGTGGGGCTATGTCTGTTGTTTTTAGTAACTGTGGGACGACCCCCGTGTCCATGCTCCCTCTCCGTAGGATGGAAAAGGCTCGTGATAGGGGCTTCTTGCAGTTCTTGATGAACACAGAGTTCCATGAGTCTGGCCCTGGGGCAGAGTGCATGGGCATGTCTAATTTATCGCCTGTTCGAAGTCATTTGGCGTCAGGATAACATCGGATAGGCTTGTGTTAATCAAATTTTGTGGCTCTCTCATAAAAAATTCATTTTGATCTTCGACTCTCAGTCTGGTTAGCAGCTTGCTAAAAACTGAGTCATATTGGGACTTGAGTAGCTCACTCATTTTCTTGCTGTCATCTGTGTAGGACCCATCTTGTTTTAGTAGGGGCCCAATACTGGATGTTGTTCTCGACTTTGATTTGGCATAGGAGAAGAAATACTTTGGGTTTCTTTCGATTTCATTTATGGCTTTTAGTTCTTTCTGCGATTCCTGACTCCTATAAGATTCCTTTAGCTTGAGTTCGATGCTTGCTATTTCTCTGACCAGTGTCTCCCTACGCATTTCAGATATATTGACCTCTTTTAGCCGCTCTGTTATTCTTTTCCGTCGCCTGTAAAGGGAGCGCCTGTCTCTTTCTATTTTACATCTACTTCTCCTTTTTCTTAGAGGAATAAGCCTTGTGCATACATCGAGTGCCACCAAGTTAATCTGTTCTAGGCATACGTTGGGGTTTGTGTTGCTTAGCATATCTTCCCAGCTTACATCGGTTAGTACTTGGTTTACTTGGTCCCACTTTATGTTTTTGTTATTGAAGTTGAATTTGGTGAATGCTCCCTCGTGACTAGTCTCATTATGTCGGTCTGGGGCTCCATGCATACATGTCTGAACCTCACTTATGTTGTGATCTGAGTATATTGTTTTTGATATGGTGACATTTCTTATCAGATCATCATTGTTAGTGAAGATGAGGTCTAGTGTATTCTCCAGTCTAGTAGGCTCTATTATTTGATGGTTTAAATTGAATTTTGTGCAGAGATTTAAAAGTTCGTGTGAGTGTGAGTTTTCATCAGAGCTGCCTCCTGGTGTTATTACTGCAACAATATTATTTGCTATATTCCTCCATTTTAGGTGCCTTAAGTTGAAATCCCCCAGTAGCAAGATATCGGGTGCAGGAGCTGGAAGATTTTCCAGACAGTGGTCAATTTTTAACAGCTGTTCCTGGAATTGCTTGGATGTTGCATCCGGAGGCTTGTAGACTACCACAATGACTAGGTTTTGGTTCTCAACCTTTACTGCTAAAACTTCCACTACATCATTTGAGGCATTTAGCAGTTCTGTGCAAACAAGTGACTCTGAAATGTACAGGCCAACCCCCCCCTTTTGCCTGTTCACTCTGTCACATCTGTATAGGTTGTATCCTGGGATCCATATTTCGTTGTCCAAGTGATCCTTAATGTGGGTCTCAGTGAAAGCCGCGAACATTGCCTTTGCCTCTGCAAGCAGTCCACGGATGAAAGGTATTTTGTTGTTTGTTGCTGGCTTTAGACCCTGTATATTTGCAAAGAAGAATGTCATCGGACTGGTGGTATTGTTTGTACTGGGGGGGGGATTTTTTTCCGGCATTAGTATCTGTATCTGTTGGTTTGGAGTGGAGGCCATCGACTGTGGTTCCACTCCAGGAATGACTGGATTTGGTGTACGATTTCTGCCATTTCCTGCCAGTTTTTTTTCCTTCCTGGCACTAAAAAACCTCTCCCTCTTGAGTGGCTGTGGCTACCCAGGTTTTCCCATGGCCTGGATGTTTTGTATCTTTTTGTACCCTTTAGATGGTGTGCCTGGCAATTTAAGTTATAGCACAGTCTTTCCTGTACTGAAGAGGTACACATTTCAGGGTGAAAAAGCTTACAGGAAGGGAGTTTGCATTTTCCTGTTGTCATATGGGCATGGCATTTTCTAGGGTGGCATTGTTGCACGTCCCGTCTGTTTTTCCAGATTTTCCATGTCTGCAGATACCAAGTGCATAGTATGTGCACAGGCTTGGTTTCCGTTTGCCTTGGGTTTCTGTGAATGTATTCCCTGTTGGTGCATGTTTCCCTGTCTTATTCCTATCCTCCCTAGCACCAACAATGGAGCACCCACCAGTTTTTTTGGTAATATATCCTCACTGTAGCTAGTGGAGTCCTCTTGTTTGCTATTTCATGTGGTATTTCTAGTTTGCAATATTGGTTTTATCTTATCTTTGACTACACTTGTTTCCCCACTACGGCTCCTGTCCCCTATGAGGTCATTTATATGTATTCCTTCCTGCGTATAATTCCCGACTACCTGGACAAAATCTCCAGCTTCACCATTACTGTCTCCCAGGACAGCATCTCCAGCTTCACCATTACTGTCTCCCAGGACAGCACCTCCAGCTTCACCATTACTGTCTCCCAGGACAGCACATCCAGCTTCACCATTACTGTCTCCCAGGACAGCACTATCAGCCCCACATTTACTGACTACCAGTAACTACGCAACACTGTAACTGTCATCACCAACACCACTACCAACATTTTGTTCATTACATTTATCAACAGTATTGTATTCAACATTGTCTATGTGGTTAACCTCATCACACTCTGCACCACCACTTATATTACGCTCATCACTATTACTATCATTATAGACACCACCGCTCTCATCACACTCTTCACCACCACTTATATTACGCTCATCACTATTACTAACATTATAGACACAACTGCCCTCATCACACTCTTCACCACCACTTATATTACGCTCATCACTATTACTAATATTATAGACACCACCGCTCTCATCACACCCTTCACCACCACTTATATTATGCTCATCACTATGACTAACATTATAGACACCACTGCTCTCATCACACTCTTCACCACCACTTATATTACGGTCATCACTATTACTAATATCATTGACACCATAGCCTTCATTATGATGCTCACTACAGTCATCGTACATCGTAGCGGCAGCGGCAACAGGAACCTTGTCCTCTATTTTTACTTCTACCTGAGGTTCCCAACAGCCCAGTGATGACCTAATCAAGACCCACATAACACTAACATGTGTGGATACCCAGAATGATATAAATAAAACTGCAGAAATCACCCAAAAGTTCACAAATTACCAACTAATAGGACTCGTACTACCACCTCCTACCACGCTGCCACTGAAGTGATACTCCACAATATTCACCCATCGCCTATTATTCACCCGAAGCCACAGCCAATGGACAAGGGTCAGAGCAATAAAAGAAGATCCAGTAACCAGGTAAGGACTCCTAACATCAAAGGTGAGAGCAGTAAAAACACGAGGAAAACTTGTGGTACTGCCAGCCAGGACACAACCCTCATCACCCACTGGCACCACCACAAACACACACAGACAACAACAAACAGGCTGCTGCCACAGTCCAAGATAACTCCTTCCCAGTATTTGATGTCAAGAAGATCACCGACCCAGTAATAGCTAAACTCCTTACGATTCAGAACCAAACGATCACCAAACTAACTCAAGAAATGCAGGAACTAAAAGCTAGCAATGCAGATTACCTCAACAAGATCACTGCTCTTGAACATAAACTAGACACTCTGGAACAACAAAGCAACACCCACACCCAGTCCCTAGACACTATCAACACTCTAAAAGACCAAGTCACCCTAACTTACTACCAACATTACAGAGGAAAGATCAAGAGTGGACCAACAACTTCCCAATGTCATAACCAACTTCCAAGACCATAATGACCAACAATAGCTATCTGACGCTGTTGTAGTTAACAGCAAACATCTCCCAGCCACAGTCACCCAAGAGACCTGCATGGAGACCACCCTACAGCTTATCAAGGACCACCTTCGCCTTAACATACGTAGTGACGACCTAAAGGATTGCAAACTGATGGGCTACCAAGCAGGTAAAAAAACAGTGCTGTTAAAATTCCAAACTAGCCTACAAAGAAACAACCTACTAAAAACATCTATTTTTATGAAAAATGATGTTTACGTCAATGAGTGCCTTACCAAAACAAGACAAAACCTTCTTTATCGGCTAAGAAAATTACGCTATGCCCAAAAAATCCACCAGTGCTTTGTGAGGGATGGAAAAATCGCAGTTAGGAAACAGCCCACTGGGAAGAGATACTTCATCTCTTCAGAACATGACCTTAAAACATTCCTAAGTGAGGCTGGACTAACAGAATCAGAGTAAAGTGCAGATAATACCCATAGTCCACCGTTAGTGTTATATTGTCATAAATTTGTGACCCCCTAAAAATTCTAATACCCAACTACTTTTGATTGTCATTGTTGTATTCAACGACCATTCTACCTCATAGTCTTAATTTGTTTAATATCTACAGAATCTATCTCCTTTTTTTTTTACAACTTACCGCATCACTGTTCCATCTTATTTTATTATAAACTAGCCATAACTTGTCCTCAATAATTCTACCTCACTTTAAGAAATACTCAATTGCCCAATTTTATTCTAAAATCCCTATTATTGCCCAATTTTGCTTTAAACTATATTGATCAAACTTATTGTAAACTTCTTTTATTGACCATTTTATTCTATACTTTTTCAAACTAGTATTTTTAACTACAACTTTTATATTATCCTGTCTACCATCTTACTAGCATATTATAACCAAGTCATTGCCATTTTTATTTTTATCATTTTTTTTATTATTATTCTTTTGCTACCTTAACTTGTGTATTTTATCCTGTCAATTTAAATCTAGTTATACTCTAACTCTTGTAAACAACTTATATAAGACCTTAGTGCAATTACAATTGAGAGTCTTGTGCCTTTTTTATATTATTAGATTAAACACAGTTGTACTATAGTCAATACCCAATTCATTATATTAGACCATAGTGCAATTACTAGTGAGAGACTGGTGCTATTCTTAATTTGTATTTTTATATTATTAGATTAAATCTAGTTGTACTATAGCTCATTCTAGCTCAAAACATAGACTCCACAAAAGTCATTATATTAGACCTTAGTGCAATTACAAGTGAGAGTCTTGTTCTATTTTAAATTTGTATTTTTATATTACTAGTTTATACCTAGTTGTACTTTAGTTCATTCCAGCACAACACATAGACAACATCAACTTCATTATGTGTGTAGTGACTATACTCTATATGACCAAAATACTCTAGCTATATACTTATCCAAACTTCCCACCACTACGGATATCAGTACTAGAACTCAACACACAACTCAGGATTTAAATAACCATAATTTAAACCTAGAAGATGATTGATTACATTGACCCTGATCTAATCCTCCATAATCTGACACCCAATCAAAACCTATTGGAAAGTAACTGCCTTTATTACACAGCAACACAAGCCAGCACTATCCTAAACAATGCTAAAAGTCTATCAGTACTTAACTACAACATCAGGTCCTTAAGCAAACACTAGGGAATGACCTCCTGGCACTCCTTGAATCACTAAAGACACCCTTCTCCTGCATTATTCTTACTGAGACCTGGCTTAAGCAGGACACAATAGATATCTATCCTCTACCAGGATACACAGCAATTCACAACTGCAGACCAAACCAAGTTGGGGGTGGTATTGCAATCTATTACTCTAACCAATTATCTTGTATTAGCACCACTTGCTTTAGTGATGAATATGGGGAATACATTTTTGCTAATTTTACTGTAAAACACCTTAAGACACCTATAACAATCGGTGCCATTTACCGGATACCTCACACAAACATCCAAATTTCAGTGAGAAATTAAAGTCACTAATAACAAACAGACAAATGAATAAGCACCACCTTCTCTTAGCTGGAGACATCAACATCAACCTTGGCTTACTAGATGATCAGCCTGTAACTGATTTCATCAACAATATAAACAACACACTTCTCATACCAACAATAACTAAACCAACCAGGCTCACTGAGACAAGTGCAACCATAATAGACCACATATGGACCAATATACTAGCCCCTCTTAAATCAGGGATAATCACAGATAGCACTACAGACCACTACCCTACCTTCCTCCTGACAAACATTAGTAAACCACCACTTGAATTCAACAAAGTCTCATTTAGACTCCATGACGAGGCCTCAATAAGGAAGTTCACGGCTGACCTAGAGATTGTTGACTGGCCTACAGAATTCTCCAAGGCCAATGGTATTGATGACTGGACAGACATTTTTCTTAACAAATTACTTAGACTATACAATAAACATTGTCCTATAAAAACGAAACAGATCACAAACAAACGGCTTGTTGCCATGGCTAACCAGTACCATTCTGAAATCCATTGACAAGAAACACCAATATGAAAAGCAATATAGACAGGGCTTAATACACAAAGATATTCTTAAACACTATTCATCATTTCTCAAAAAAGTAATAAAGAAAGCCAAACAACTATACTACTCCAGTAGATTCACAGACACTAGAGGAGATATAAAAAAGACCTGGAAAACACTCTCTCAGTTTCTAGGGACCCACAAACTGAAAAAAAACAAGAATATTGTCCTAACTAAACCTAATGAAACACCACTACATCCCACTGACACAGCTAACAAGATAAACGACTTCTTCTCAACCATAGGATCTAATCTCGCCAATAAAATCCCACATACCAATGCCCATGCCGGGGACTACCTAGATGGGAATTTCCCAAATTCCTTCTATCTTGCACCAACTGAGCCCTCGGAAGTCACCGAGATTATAAAGTCACTTAAAAACAACTCAGGGAATCTGTCTAATGTCCCACCATTACTGTACAAGAGAGCGGCCCATATCCTTTCGCATGCTATTTCATTGCTTTTTAACAAGTCACTAGAAACTAGCATCTTCCCGAAACTACTCAAGATGGCAAGGGTTACACCAATACATAAAGGTGGTGACCCTACAGACTTAAACAACTATAGGCCAATATCAAACTTACCATTGCTATCCAAAATCTTTGAGAAACTCGTGCACAGGAGACTATATTCATTTATAACAACACAAAACATACTCAACCCCTGCCAATTTGGATTCAGGAAAAATAAAAGCACTAATGATGCAATCATAAAAATGCTAGATCTGCTTTACACAGCATTGAAAAATAAGGAATATCCACTAGGAATTTTTATTGACCTAAGAAAAGCTTTTGACACAGTAGACCACGACATCCTACTCCACAAACTTGACCATTACGGTATTAAGAGGCCATGCGCTTGCTTATTTCAAATCTTACCTTACTAATAGGTATCAGTATGTCACCATTAAAGACACAGCATCAACAACACGGCCACTTGATACTGAGTTCCGCAGGGAAGTGTCCTTGGTCCCCTGCTCTTCCTCATATATACAGTGATCTTCCAAACGTATCCCAACACCTGAAACCCATTCTCTTTGCTGACAACACGACTTATGTCATCTCTCACCCTAATCTTGCCACCCTCAACACCATTGTTAACGAGGAGCTGATCAAAATATCGACTTGGATGACAGCCAATAAACTTACGCTTAACACTGACAAAACCTACTATATTATGTTTGGTAGCAGAGCAGGAGATGCACAAATTAACATTAAGATCGACAACACTCTAATTACCAGACATAATGAGGGCAAATTCCTAGGCCTATACCTTGACAACAACCTGAATTTCAGCATCCATATCCAACACATAACCAAAAAAGTATTCAAAACGGTTGGGATCCTCTCCAAGATACGATATTATGTGCCGCAAACTGCCCTTATCACACTATACCATTCACTTATATATCCATACCTCACCTATGCTATTTGTGCTTGGGGATCAACTGCAGCAACACACCTAAAGCCAATAATAACCCAACAAAAAGCTGCAGTAAGAATAATCACTAAATCCCATCCCTGGCAACACACCCCCCCACTCTTCATAGATCTAAACTTACTCCCTGTTCAATACATCCACACTTACTACTGTGCAATCTACATCTACAGGACCTTAAACTCCAATATCAACCTTGACCTAAAACGCTTTCTTGATAGTTGTGACAGAACCCACAGGCATAACACCAGACACAAACATCTCTACGACATTCCCCGTGTCCGACTAAACCTTTACAAAAATTTAATGTATGTCAAAGGCCCTAAAATCTGGAACACCCTACCTGAGAACTCTAGAACTGCGACACATTCATCACCTTCAAAACTACCATTAGAAAACATCTTATCTCCCTGACACACCCCATCAACTAACTACACGAATACCACCTGGTGGTTCACACTTACACTCACTCACCCATTTGACCATAAACAGAAATATTAATCTCAATCTTAAATTAATGAATCCTATGATACTCCAATACTGAAAATATGTACTGTGCCAAAACAAAAGCATTCACATTGCTAAACTCACAAACTAGTATTTAGTCACTTAGCCACAATACCAACTTACCTCATAATTTGTAATATTTTAAAATAAAGAATTAAACTAAGTCTGCCCGAAATGCCTAGCCATGCTAGGCGTTCTAGTGGTACACTCTGTAATCAGTATTTAACTACATGTAAACCACACAACAACCAAATTCTGTAAATTCAACATTGTAATCTTTATAGAGAATAAACTTTTAATTGAATTGAATTGAATTGAATCAACACAAGTATTATATTCGTCATTACAGTAATTAAGAACATCACCACCACCTTGTTCAGCAGCCTTATACTTGCTTTCACAAATTGTGACAATCTTGTTATTGGTACACTCTACACATCTTTCCATGTGTTGTTCAAGTTGTTGTTTCAGGAGAAATTGTTGTGTTTCCAGTACTTTTATGCGCGACATCAGGTTGTATACCACAGGAGCAAGACTTGGAACATCTGGAGACGTGAAGTCCCGGTCAGCTGAGTTCGTTGGCTGACTGTCAGCTGACTCAGCTAGGCTGGTATTGACAGCCGACGTGATGGAGGTCTGTTGACGTGCTCCCCAGGTGAGGTGCTCAACCCCATTGTCGGAGGGCAGGCATGAGCCAGTATTCAGACCCGAGGTACCTGGTAGTCCTGGGGGGTCATTATGAGGGGTACAGGGTGAAGTGCGGTTGGCTGTGATGTGGGCAGCCCTCACACTGCAGTCCGCATGAGCTGCTGTGACTCCTGAGGTCTTACAATTGATACATTGTTTAGCAACAGTCTGTTGCTGTTTGATCATAGCATAACACCGTTCAGAAGGATGAGCATTGGCACACACTGCACACCAGTGTGACTTAGATGGGCATTTCCTGGCGATGTGGCCCCAGCGTTGACACTTATAACATCGACGTTGAGGAGGTCTGTACAATGCAATGTAATAGCGTCTGTTGAGGGCTGCGCGGGAGAGAATATAGCGTGGCAGAGTCCCCTGGCCAGTCCACTCAGCTAATATCAGACAGTTGGAAAGTCGACGAGAGCTTGCAACTTGCTCTGACGCCAGATATTGAGGATTCAAGTGCTTGTTGACGTTGTAGATGACAATAAGCACTTTAGGTGCCCTTGGTGGGGCAGCTCGGAGTTTGATGTTGGCATATTCGTGAGTGAGAAGTTTGTCTATAAATGCTGAATAAAGTTGGTAGAATTACCGACAATATGTAAAGTAAAAGGACACAAGTGCAACTAATGTGACATTTATTGTTGCAACGTTTCGCTCTCCAGGAGCTTTATCAAGCCATTACAAACAATACATGGACACAGAGGGTAAATAAAAGCTCAGAGTGAGGTGCAATACTAGTGAGGTACCATATCGATGTTCACTAATGGTAGTAGTAGTAGTAGTAGTGATAGTGACAAAAGTAATACAATAAGGTAGAGCAATTAATTCGTACAAGAGTAAAAGGATATAAAAGCTATTACTTGGGTAACATAAAAATAGGTTGGACAAACATAGACTGGAAAGAGGCAGCTTGTTCCAGTGTTCACTCTCTGTAATGTGCTTTGTGTAGTATAACAGGAGAGACTATGTGATGGCAGGGTTTACTGTTTTCAGGAGGATTCTTGCTAAGACTTCGGAGATGGTGAAGCTGCCGTTGTTTTGTTTAATTGTATTTGAAACAGGGATGAGTTGTGCGCATTTTCAGAGGCACGAGTAGCAGTGGACTAGCAAAATTCACCTCTACACTGTATGTTGATAGAGGCGAAAGGCTGAGGTAAAATGAAAGGCAGAGGGGAAGCAGAGGCCTGTGAGGGCCTTTTCAAAACGGAAAACTATTTCCAGTGTTTCACTAGGTATATCCCCAGTCACAACTCGCACATAAGAGTTCTCACAACACTGAAGCTGTCTTCCAACAGTATGAGTTTTAATGATGACTTATCAGTCGAGAGAAATGGATAGGCCTGCAAATTAGTAGGTCCAGATCCCCCCCCCGGCACACGTCTACTCCCCTCAACCACTCAGCCGAGACTGTTCAAATGATGTATTGAAAGTTTTAGCAGTAAAGATCGAGAATGTTGACCGCTTTGATTTTCTTTTGTGCTGTGCATCGTGGCCATTACGTTTCAATGGCCAGCAGTAATCCGCCATCATGCTGACATTCCATTTGCCCTGGTATCGAGTTTCCATGGTGCAAATATCCTGGTGGAACCGCTCTCCTTGTTCCTCACTGTAGTCCCCACAATTGTGGGGAAAATAGTCAAGATATGAGTGCAAAAAGTGCATCGTCACACTCATTCTAGACCCAAGTTGTTGGAATTTTGAATCAGGTCTTGGATTATTTTTTTTTCATATTCGGGGGAGCTCCTGTTTCCCAGGAAGTTGTGGACAATCTGTTTGAATGAAAACCAGACATTCACCTCGACACCTGCTAATACTTCATCAAAATGTTTGTTCTTCATCAATTCCCGAATCTGAGGGCCAACAAAGATTCCTGCCTTCTTGCCTTCACTTATACGAGGAAACTTTGACTCCAGGTACTTGAAGGCAGTTTCATTCCTCTTCAAGGCCTTCACAAAATTTTTCATAAGCCCTAATTTGATGTGGAGTCTTGGCAGAAGAATTTTCTTGGGGTCAACTAGTGGCACAGTTTTCAAGTTGTGATTTCCGGGTAAGAAGCTGGTTCTTGGTGGCCAGTCATTTTGTTCATAGTGCTGGCTGTCTGCCCTACTATCCTTAAAGACCTAGTAGGAGAGCAATAACTTTTAAATCGCCACAAATGAGAAAATTGTGATTCTGGTACTTGATTGCAAATATTAGTGTCTTCATATTTGCGTAAGTTTCTGACATTTGGACACAATCTAGTTTTAATTAGTTACTATGTATTAGGAATAGTTTGCCCGAAATGCCTCAGCATGATAGTGGCTAACTTTGTACTTAGCAAATCAAAATTGTAATTACACATTGTAACCTTAAGAAAGAAATAAACTTTATTTATTTGTTTATTTATTTATTTAAAGGGCAATTGGCACAGATGCAGCTGTGTTGCCATTGTAGAGAAGTACAGACTTTAAATTTCTTTTAGAAGAATCAGTGAAGAGTCTCCATTCATCTGTTTTGTATGACATCCCCATGTGTTCAACAAGGCCAGAAATATTTGAACAAAAAAACTAAAGATTCCTCTTTGTCAAAGAACTGAGTGAATTCCGCTTCACGATGACGGTACCAAGCGAATGTTGTTCCAGGAGCTAGAAGCCTGTGTTTCTTCAGTCTAGAGCCAAGAAACTGTGCACTTTCTTTTGGAAGGTTAAGATCTCTCACCAAGTCATTGAGCTCAGCTTGGTTGAAGGGTTTGGGATCGTCATTTGTTGGTGGTTCATAGTCTACTTCCATCTCCTTAGAATCACTGGTATCAAACTCGGATGAAATTTGCCATGTCTCAGGTGACACAGAAACAGGAATATCTTCAGAGTATGGAACAGCCCTTATTGCTGAAGCAATGTTTGGGTATATTATGCTATCTTTAGTCTTCTTGTTGAGTCCAGCTACTTTAGTCATACAAAAGTAGCAGTCATCATGGTGGTTCATCTGCTCCCACCATACCATTGTAGCAGTCATCATGGTGGTTCATCTGCTCCCACCATTTCCATTGTAGCAGTCATCATGGTGGTTCATCTGCTCCCACCATACCATTGTAGCAGTCATCATGGTGGTTCATCTGCTCCCACCATACCATTGTAGCAGTCATCATGGTGGTTCATCTGCTCCCACCATACCATTGTAGCAGTCAACATGGTGGTTCATCTGCTCCCACTATACCATTGTAGCAGTCATCATGGTGGTTCATCTGCTCCGGCCATACCATTGTAGCAGTCATCATGGTGGTTCATCTGCTCCGGCCATACCATTGTAGCAGTCATCATGGTGGTTCATCTGCTCCGGCCATACCATTGTAGCAGTCATCATGGTGGTTCATCTGCTCCCACCATACCATTGTAGCAGTCATCATGGTGGTTCATCTGCTCCGGCCATACCATTGTAGCAGTCATCATGGTGGTTCATCTGCTCCCACCATACCATTGTAGCAGTCATCATGGTGGTTCATCTGCTCCCACCATACCATTGTAGCAGTCATCATGGTGGTTCATCTGCTCCGGCCATACCATTGTAGCAGTCATCATAGTGGTTCATCTGCTCCCACCATACCATTGTAGCAGTCATCATGGTGGTTCATCTGCTCCCACCATACCATTGTGGCAGTCATCATGGTGGTTCATCTGCTCCCACCATACCATTGTAGCAGTCATCATGGTGGTTCATCTGCTCCCACCATACCATTGTAGCAGTCATCATGGTGGTTCATCTGGTCCCACCATGCCATTGTAGCAGTCATCATGGTGGTTCATCTGCCTCAACCATACCATTGTAGCAGTCATCATGGTGGTTCATCTGGTCCCACCATGCCATTGTAGCAGTCATCATGGTGGTTCATCTGCCTCCACCATACCATTGTAGCAGTCATCATGGTGGTTCATCTGCTCCCACCATACCATTGTAGCAGTCATCATGGTGGTTCATCTGCTCCCACCATACCATTGTAACAGTCATCATAGTGGTTCATCTGCTCCCACCATACCATTGTAGCAGTCATCATGGTGGTTCATCTGCTCCGGCCATACCATTGTAGCAGTCATCATGGTGGTTCATCTGCTCCCACCATACCATTGTAGCAGTCATCATGGTGGTTCATCTGCTCCCACCATACCATTGTGGCAGTCATCATGGTGGTTCATCTGCTCCCACCATACCATTGTAGCAGTCATCATGGTGGTTCATCTGCTCCCACCATACCATTGTAGCAGTCATCATGGTGGTTCATCTGGTCCCACCATACCATTGTAGCAGTCATCATGGTGGTTCATCTGCCTCCACCATACCATTGTAGCAGTCATCATGGTGGGTCATCTGCTCCCACCATACCATTGCAGCAGTCATCATGGTGGTTCACCTGCTCCCACCATACCATTGTAGCAGTCATCATGGTGGTTCATCTGCTCCCGCCATACCATTGTAGAAGTCATCACGGTGGTTCATCTGCTCCCACCATACCATTGTAGCAGTCATCATGGTGGTTCATCTGCTCCCACCATACCATCGTAGCAGTGATCATGGTGGTTCATCTGCTACCACCATACCATTGTAGCAGTGATCATGGTGGTTCATCTGCTCCCGCCATACCATTGTAGCAGTGATCATGGTGGTTCATCTGCTCCCGCCATACCAAATTTTAGCAGTGATCATGGTGGTTCATCTGCTCCACCATACCATTGTAGCAGTGATCATGGTGGTTCATCTGCTACCGCCATACCATTGTAGCAGTGATCATAGTGGTTCATCTGCTCCCGCCATACCATTGTAGCAGTGATCATGGTGGTTCATCTGCTCCCGCCATACCATTGTAGCAGTGATCATGGTGGTTCATCTGCTCCCGCCATACCATTGGTACTCCACAGGGCATAAATTTACGTTTTCCAACTGACCACATTTGGAGCTTTCTGATGTAACTCTTACAAGCTTTGTGTGGTGCAAATGGTTTGTCCTGGTCTCCAAGTTTGTCCTGGTCTCCAAGTCTGTCCTGGTCTCCAAGTCTGTCCTGGTCTCCAAGTCTGTCCTGGTCTCCAAGTCTGCCCTGGTCTCCAAGTCTGTCCTGGTCTCCAAGTCTGTCCTGGTCTCCAAGTCTGTCCTGGTCTCCACGTCTGTCCTGGTCTCCAAGTTTGTCCTGGTCTCCAAGTTTGTCCTGGTCTCCAAGTTTATCCTGGTCTCCAAGTTTGTCCTGGTCCCCAAGTTTGTCCTGGTCTCCAAGTTTGTCCTGGTCTCCAAGTTTGTCCTGGTCTCCAAGTCTGTCCTGGTCTCCAAGTTTGTCCTGGTCTCCAAGTCTGTCCTGGTCTCCAAGTCTGTCCTGGTCTCCAAGTTTGTCCTGGTCTCCAAGTCTGTCCTGGTCTCCAAGTTTGTCCTGGTCTCCAAGTCTGTCCTGGTCTCCAAAGTTTGTCTGGTCTCCAAGTCTGTCCTGGTCTCCAAGTTTGTCCTGGTCTCCAAGTTTGTCCTGGTCTCAAGTTTGTCCTGGTCTCCAAGTTGTCCTGGTCTCCAAGTCTGTCCTGGTCTCCAAGTTTGTCCTGGTCTCCAAGTTTGTCCTGGTCTCCAAGTTTGTCCTGGTCTCCAAGTCTGTCCTGGTCTCCAAGTTTGTCTTGGTCTCCAAGTTTGTCCTGGTCTCCAAGTCTGTCCTGGTCTCCAAGTTTGTCCTGGTCTCCAAGTTTGTCCTGGTCTCCAAGTTTGTCCTGGTCTCCAAGTTTGTCCTGGTCTCCAAGTTTGTCCTGGTCTCCAAGTTTGTCCTGGTCTCCAAGTTTGTCCTGGTCTCCAAGTTTGTTCTGGTCTGGTCCCCAAGTTTGTCCTGATCTCCAAGTTTGTCCTGGTCTCCAAGTTTGTCTTGGTCTCCAAGTTTGTCCTGGTCTCCAAGTCTGTCCTGGTCTCCAAGTTTGTCCTGGTCTCCAAGTTTGTCCTGGTCTCCAAGTTTGTCCTGGTCTCCAAGTTTGTCCTGGTCTCCAAGTTTGTCCTGGTCTCCAAGTTTGTCCTGGTCTTCAAGTCTGTCCTGGTCTCCAAGTCTGTCCTAGTCTTCAAGTTTGTCCTGGTCTCCAAGTCTGTCCTGGTCTCCAAGTTTGTCCTGGTCTCCAAGTCTGTCCTGGTCTCCAAGTTTGTCCTGGTCTCCAAGTTTGTCCTGGTCTCCAAGTTTGTCTGGTCTCCAAGTTTGTCCTGGTCTCCAAGTTTGTTCTGGTCTGGTCTCCAAGTTTGTCCTGATCTCCAAGTTTGTCCTGGTCTCCAAGTTTGTCTTGGTCTCCAAGTTTGTCCTGGTCTCCAAGTCTGTCCTGGTCTCCAAGTTTGTCCTGGTCTCCAAGTTTGTCCTGGTCTCCAAGTTTGTCCTGGTCTCCAAGTTTGTCCTGGTCTCCAAGTTTGTCCTGGTCTCCAAGTTTGTTCTGGTCTGGTCTCCAAGTTTGTCCTGATCTCCAAGTTTGTCCTGGTCTCCAAGTTTGTCTTGGTCTCCAAGTTTGTCCTGGTCTGCAAGTTTGTCCTGGTCTCCAAGTTTGTCCTGGTCTCCAAGTTTGTCCTGGTCTCCCAGTTTGTCCTGGTCTCCAAGTTTGTCCTGGTCTCCAAGTTTGTCCTGGTCTCCAAGTTTGTCCTGGTCTTCAAGTCTGTCCTGGTCTCCAAGTCTGTCCTAGTCTCCAAGTTTGTCCTGGTCTCCAAGTTTGTCCTGGTCTCCAAGTTTGTCCTGGTCTCCAAGTTTGTCCTGGTCTCCAAGTTTGTCCTGGTCTCCAAGTTTGTCCTGTTCTCCAAGTTTGTCCTGGTCTCCAAGTTTGTCCTGGTCTCCAAGTTTGTCCTGGTCTCCAAGTTTGTCCTGGTCTCCAAGTTTGTCCTGTTCTCCAAGTTTGTCCTGGTCTCCAAGTTTGTCCTGGTCTCCAAGTTTGTCCTGGTCTCCAAGTTTGTCCTGGTCTCCAAGTTTGTCCTGGTCTCCAAGTTTGTCCTGGTCTCCAAGTTTGTCCTGGTCTCCAAGTTTGTCCTGGTCTTCAAGTCTGTCCTGGTCTCCAAGTCTGTCCTAGTCTCCAAGTTTGTCCTGGTCTCCAAGTTTGTCCTGGTCTCCAAGTTTGTCCTAGTCTCCAAGTTTGTCCTGGTCTCCAAGTTTGTCCTAGTCTCCAAGTTTGTCCTGGTCTCCAAGTTTGTCCTAGTCTCCAAGTTTGTCCTGGTCTCCAAGTTTGTCCTGGTCTTCAAGTCTGTCCTGGTCTCCAAGTCTGTCCTAGTCTCCAAGTTTGTCCTGGTCTCCAAGTTTGTCCTGGTCTCCAAGTTTGTCCTAGTCTCCAAGTTTGTCCTGGTCTCCAAGTTTGTCCTAGTCTCCAAGTTTGTCCTGGTCTCCAAGTTTGTCCTAGTCTCCAAGTTTGTCCTGGTCTCCAAGTTTGTCCTGGTCTCCAAGTTTGTCCTAGTCTCCAAGTTTGTCCTGGTCCCCAAGTTTGTCCTGGTCTCCAAGTTTGCAGCCAAAATAAACAAAGTAGCATGGTTCAATAAAGGAGTGATGATGGTGCGGGGTGACGCGGAGAGTTCTCGCAGACAGAACAAAATGTCTCGTGAATTTATGCAGCCTCTAGACATATTAATAATTTGAAAATAAAGACAAATATATTAGCTTTAACATTAAGTCAATACAAGATAAACATTTAAATTGGTAATATACCACTTTCTTATTTACTTATGTTATACGATAACAGAAAAGTGACGCTTAAGTGCAACTTGACAACCTGATGTGGCAGACATCAATAAAAAACTCAATAAATAACTATTTTCCATAAATATACCGAAAAAATACCATAGAGTCAACAGAAAAAAATCATGCAGACCAGTGTTACCACTGTAAAAGTACTTGCAGTTAAGATACGCCAGCGTTAAGAGTTTGAATCTTATCAGTAGAGCCGTTCTCTAGCTATTTTTAATGAGTACAATTTATTTCATAAAATTGGTAAATTGAAATTTATGCAACACAAAATGAGAGCTCAGCTTTATTTTAATAACATCTGTCAGCACTGAAGTTTGAACTCGATCAGTAACACATTCCCTAGTAAATGATGTGATTACAACGATTTCAGTTAATTTTTAACAATGTCAGTATAATTTCAGATTTACAACTCTTCAGACTAAACATAAGATAAGATAAAATTTCATTCGGATTTTTAATCCCGCAGGGTTAGCCAACCAGGATCATCCAAGAAAGTGCGTCATCGAGGACTGTCTAACTTATTTCCATTGTGGTCCACAATCTTGTCCCCCAGGATGCGACCCACACCAGTCGACTAACACCTAGGTTCCTACTAACAGCTAGGTAAACAGAACAACAGGTGTAAGGAAACACGTCGAAATGTTTCTACCCCGCCGAGAATCGAACCCGGGCGCTCCGTGTGTGAAGCAAGAGCCTTGCCAGCCAGTCCACCTAGAGTTATGGGTCATCATTCTTCTTACACAAAATTTCATCGTTAACATTTTGAACTGATCTGAAGTATTCTTCAGTTAATTAACATTAATATCACTGTTAAATAAAGTTAGCAAAGTGGAGCTTATGTCAGCCAGTAACATTATGTCAGCCAGTAACAACATTATCAGCCAGTTACAACGTTATGTCAGCCAGTAACAACATTATGTCAGCCAGTAACAACATTATGTCAGCCAGTAACAACATTATGTCAGCCAGTAACAACGTTATGTCAGCCAGTAACAACGTTATGTCAGCCAGTAACAACGTTATGTCAGCCAGTAACAACATTATGTCAGCCAGTAACAACGTTATGTCAGCCAGTAACAACGTTATGTCAGCCAGTAACAACATTATGTCAGCCAGTAACAACATTATGTCAGCCAGTAACAACATTATGTCAGCCAGTAACAACATTATGTCAGCCAGTAACAACATTATGTCAGCCAGTAACAACATTATGTCAGCCAGTAACATTATGTCAGCCAGTAACAACATTATGTCAGCCAGTAACAACATTATGTCAGCCAGTAACAACATTATGTCAGCCAGTAACATTATGTCAGCCAGTAACAACATTATGTCAGCCAGTAACAACATTATGTCAGCCAGTAACAACATTATGTCAGCCAGTAACAACATTATGTCAGCCAGTAACAACATTATGTCAGCCAGTAACAACATTATGTCAGCCAGTAACATTATGTCAGCCAGTAACAACATTATGTCAGCCAGTAACAACATTATGTCAGCCAGTAACATTATGTCAGCCAGTAACAACATTATGTCAGCCAGGTAACAACATTATGTCAGCCAGTAACAACATTATGTCAGCCAGTAACAACATTATGTCAGCCAGTAACAACATTATGTCAGCCAGTAACATTATGTCAGCCAGTAACAACATTATGTCAGCCAGTAACAACATTATGTCAGCCAGTAACAACATTATGTCAGCCAGTAACAACATTATGTCAGCCAGTAACAACATTATGTCAGCCAGTAACATTATGTCAGCCAGTTACAACGTTATGTCAGCCAGTAACAACATTATGTCAGCCAGTAACAACATTATGTCAGCCAGTAACAACATTATGTCAGCCAGTAACAACATTATGTCAGCCATTAACAACATTATGTCAGCCAGTTACAACGTTATGTCAGCCAGTAACAACATTATGTCAGCCAGTTACAACGTTATGTCAGCCAGTAACAACGTTATGTCAGCCAGTAACAACATTATGTCAGCCAGTTACAACGTTATGTCAGCCAGTAACAACATTATGTCAGCCAGTAACAACATTATGTCAGCCAGTAACAACATTATGTCAGCCAGTAACAACATTATGTCAGCCAGTAACAACATTATGTCAGCCAGTAACAACATTATGTGTGGCCCTGTGGCCTGGTGGCTAAAGCTCCCACTTCACACACGGAGGGCTCGGGTTCGATTCACTGCTCGTGGAAACAATTTGACACGTTTGCTTACACCTGTTGTCCTGTTCACCTAGCAGCAAAGAGGTACCTGGGTGTTAGTCGACTGGTGTGGGTCGCATCCTGGGGGAGAAGAGACAGGACCCCAATGGAAATAAGTCAGACAGTCCTCGATGACTTTCTTGGGTTATCCTGGGTGGTTAACCGTCCGGGGAGAAAATCCGAACGAAATCTTATCTTATCTCTTATCTTATCTTATGTCAGCTAGTAACAACATTATCACAGCCAGTAACAACATTATCACAACCAGTAACAACATTATCTCAGCCAGTAACAACATTATCACAACCAGTAACAACATTATCTCAGCCAGTAACAACATTATCACAACCAGTAACAACATTATCACAACCAGTAACAACATTATCTCAGCCAGTAACAACATTATCACAACCAGTAACAACATTATCTCAGCCAGTAACAACATTATCACAGCCAGTAACAACATTATCACAGCCAGTAACAACATTATCACAACCAGTAACAACATTATCTCAGCCAGTAACAACATTATCACAACCAGTAACAACATTCTCACAGCCAGTAACAACATTATCACAACCAGTAACAACATTATCTCAGCCAGTAACAACATTATCACAACCAGTAACAACATTATCACAACCAGTAACAACATTATCTCAGCCAGTAACAACATTATCACAACCAGTAACAACATTGTCACAACCAGTAACAACATTATCACAGCCAGTAACAACATTATCACAACCAGTAACAACATTATCACAACCAGTAACAACATTATCACAACCAGTAACAACATTATCACAACCATTAACAACATTATCACAACCAGTAACAACATTATCACAACCAGTAACAACATTATCACAACCAGTAACAACATTATCACAACCAGTAACAACATTATCACAACCAGTAACAACATTATCACAACCAGTAACAACATTATCACAACCAGTAACAACATTATCACAACCAGTAACAACATTATCACAGCCAGTAACAACATTATCACAACCAGTAACAACATTATCACAACCAGTAACAACATTATCACAGCCAGTAACAACATTATCACAACCAGTAACAACATTATTGCAGCCAGTAACAACATTATGTCAGCCAGTAATAACATTATGTCAGCCAGTAACAACATAATGTCAGCCAGTAACGACATTATGACAGCCAGTAACAACATTATGAGAGATAGTAAGAGCATTATGTCAGCCAGTAACAGCATTATGTCAGCCAGTAAAAACATTATGTCAGCCAGTAACAACATTATGACAGCTAGTAATAACATTATGTCAGCAAGTAACAACATTATGTCAGCAAGTAACAACATTATTACAACCTGTAACAACATTATGTCAGCCAGTAACAATATTAAGTCAGCAGTAATAACATTATGAAAGCCAGTAGAAACATTACATCAGCCAGTAAGAGCATTATGTCAGCCAGAAAGAACATTATGACAGCCAGTAACAACATTATGAAAGACAGTAACAATATTATGACAGCCAGAAACAACATTATTACAGCCAATAACAACATTATGTCAGCCAGTAGTAACATTATGTTTGCCAAAGTAACAACATTAAGTCAGCCAGTACCAATATTGTCACAGCCAGTAATAACATTATCACAACCAGTAACAGCATGATGTCAGCCAGTAACACTATTTTCACAGCCAGTGACAACATTATCAAAGCCAGTAACAACATTAAGTCAGCCAGTAACAACATTTTCACAGCCAGTAACAACATTATCAAAGCCTGTAACAACATTATGTCAGCCAGTAACAACATTGTGTCAGCGAATAATAACATTATAACAGCCAGTAACAACATTATGTCGGCCGGAAACAACTATGTCACAGCCAGTAATAATATTATGACAGGCAGTAACAACATTATGTCAGCTAACAACATTATGACAGCCAGTAGCAACATTATATCAGCCTGAAGCAACATTATGTCAGCCAGTAACAACATTATGTCATCCAGTAGTAACATTATATCAGCCAGTAACAACATTATGTTAGCCAGTAACAACATTATAACAGCCTGAAGCAACATTACACAGCCAGTAACAACATTATGTCATCCAGTAGTAACATTATATCAGCCAGTAACAACATTATGTTAGCCAGTAACAACATTATATCAGCCAGCAACAACATTATCACAGCCAGTAACAACATTATGTCAGCCAGTAACAACATTATGTTAGCCAGTAACAACATTATATCAGCCTGAAGCAACATTATGTCAGCCAGTAACAACATTGTGTCATCCAGTAGTAACATTATATCAGCCAGTAACAAAATTATGTCAACCAGTAACAACATTATGTTAGCCAGTAGCAACATTATATCAGCCAGCAACAACATTATCACAGCCAGTAAGAACATTATGTCAGCCTGTAACAATATTATATCAGCGAGTAACAGCATTATGTCAGCCAGTAACAACATTATGACAGCCAGTAACAACATTTTGTCAGCCATTAATAACATTATGGCAGCCAGTAGGAACACTGTGCCAGCCAGTAGCGACATTATGTCAGCCAGTAACATTATGCCAGCCAGGACAAAATTTTGTCATCCAGTAACAACATTATGTCAACCTGTAACAACATTATGTCAGTCAGTGTCAACATTATGACATCCAGTAACAGCACTATGTCAGCCACTAACAACATTATGTCAGCCAGTGTCAACTTTATTTCAGCCAGTAACAACATTATGACAATAAAGTTGGTAGATTTACCGAAAATATGTAAAGTAAAAGGACACAAGTGCAACTAATGTGACATTTTGTTGTGGCAACGTTTCGCTCTCCAGGAGCTTTATCAAGCCATTACAAACAATACATGGACACAGAGGGTATATAAAGGCTCAGAGTGAGGTGCAATATTAGTGAGGTACCATACTGATGTTCACTAGTGGTAGTAGTAGTAGTAGTAGTAGTAGTAGTAGTAGTAGTAGTAGTAGTAGTAACAAAAATAATACAATATGGTAGAGCAATTAATTCGTATTAGGACACATGTGCAACATCTGTCTTAATCTCATCTTGTCGGTATTATATACCATTCGTACACAATTAATTCGTACATGAGTAAAAGGATATAAAAGCTATTACTTGGGTAACATAAAAATAGGTTGGACAAATATAGAGTGGAAAGAGGCAGCTTGTTTCCGTGTTCACTCTCTGTAATGTGCTTGTGTAGTATAACAGGAGAGACTATGTGATGGCAAGGTTTACTGTTTTCAGGAGGATTCTTGCTAAGACTTCGGAGATGGTGAAGCTGCCGTTGTTTTGTTTAATTGTATTCGAAACAGCGATCAGTGCTGATTCGAGGCACTTGCGTCTGCGGAAATTAGTTTCTTTGATCACTAATTTGGCGTCTCTGAATTTCATGAGATGATTGGTGGAATTTCGGTGTTGTACACAGGCGTTGTTCAAGTTTTCGTTCCTACATGCGTAAATGTTTTCATTGAGGCGGGTGTCGAGGTTTCTTGCTGTTTCACCTACGTAGATCTTGTCACAGCCTCCACAGGGTATAGTGTAAACTCCTGCATTGACTGGTTTCGTGGTGCTTGGATTTTGTCTGGTTAGATCCTTTATTGAAGTGCTAGAAGCGATGGCGACTCTGGTGTTAGCATGTGAAAGTACTTTTGAGACGTTTAGTGCAACCTGGCTGTTGGGAAGAATTACTGCCCAATAAGCCTGACCTCAATTGTAGGCAAATTACTAGAGTCAATTACAGCTGAGATTATAAGAAGCCATCTCGATAAGCATAGCTTGATTAATGATACTCAGCATGGATTCACAAGAGGCCGGTCTTATCTAACTAATTTATTAACTTTCTTCATTAAACTTTTGAGGCTGTTGACCACAATAAAGAATTTGATATTATTTACTTAGATTTTAGTAAGGCTTTTGATAGAGTTCCGCACCATACACTGTTAAAGAAAGTGGCAGCTCATGGCATTGGGGGAAAAGTGCTCTCGTGGATCGAGTCATGGCTCACTGACAGGAAGCAGAGAGTGTCCATAAATGGGGTTAAATCCGAGTGGGGATCTGTAACAAGTGGCGTTCCACAGGGATCAGTCTTGGGCCCGTTGTTGTTTATAATATATATCAATGATCTTGATGAGGGAATTACTAGTGATATGAGCAAATTCGCCGATGACACAACGATAGGTAGGATAATTGATTCAAACGTAGATGTTATGGAACTTCTGGAGGATTTAAACAAACTCTATTCTTGGTCAGAAAAGTGGCAGATGCAGTTCAATGTAGATAAATGCAAGGTTCTGAAGCTTGGGAGTGCCCATAACCCTAGTACTTATAAGTTAAATGATGTAGAACTTAGCCATACAGATTGCGAAAAGGACTTGGGGGTTATGGTGAGCAGCAACATTAAACCAAGACAGCAATGCCTAAGCGTACGTAATAAGGCAAATAGATTACTGGGATTTATATCAAGAAGTGTAAGCAACAGAAATCCAGAGGTCATACTGCAGCTTTATACATCATTAGTAAGGCCTCACCTAGATTATGTAGCTCAGTTCTGGTCCCAGTATTACAAAATGGACATAAATTCGTTAGAAAACATTCAGCGTAGGATGACTAAATTAATACATAGCATTATAAATCTTCCTTATGTAGAAAGATTGAAGACTCTTAAGTTACATTCACTTGTTAGACGAAGAATGAGGGGAGACCTGATCGAAGTGTATAAGTGGAAGATAGGTATTAATAAAGGGGATACTAATAAGGTCTTGAGGATGTCTCTCCAAGAGAGAACCCGCAGTAATGGATTTAAATTAGATAAGTTTAGATTTAGAAAGGACATAGGAAAGTATTGGTTTGGAAATAGGGTAGTTGATGAGTGGAACAGTCTACCTAGTTGGGTTATGGAGGCTTGGACTTTGGGTAGTTTCAAATCTAGGTTGGATAAGTACATGAGTGGGAGGGGTTGGATTTGAGTGGGACTTTCACATCAGAGCTTATTTCTTGGGTGGCATTGAAAATTGGGTTGGGCAAATGTTTTGTTAGTGGGATGAATTGTAAAGGACCTGCCTAGTATGGGCCAGCAGGCCTCCTGCAGTGTTCCTCCTTTCTTATGTTCTTATGTTCTTATAACTTTGTTGGGAGTGGTGTTGATGCGTGGAGAATTAATGATCTGAAGAGCTCTTTTCTTGCAGTCTTTGATGAAAAAAGAAGGAAAATGTAACTCAGTGAATGTTTGGTGAATGTATGTACATTCCTCGTCAAGAAACTCAGGACTACAAATTCGGAATGCTCTTAGGAAAAACCCTATGATGATGCCTCTTTTGGTCTTGGTATCTTGACTGGAATAGAAGTGTGTGAGATCCTTTTTATTGGTGGGTTTCCGATAAACTTGAAATCTTAGGAATAGGTAGTGCTCCACACAAACTAGCCGGAGTTCTTGCCAAACATCTTTCCTGCCTTCTGGGGACCATCAGCCCCGCTCATCTTAAACACTCAGGCGACCTTCTCAACCGCATCCGAAACCTCTCCATCCGTAACAAGAAACTAAGCAGTTTGGATGTGACTTCCCTCTTCACAAAAGTACCTACCAAAAAAGCCATCGAGGTTCTACGACGTAAAGTCAATCAGGACCTTAATCTTCCTCTACCTTCCGGAGATTTTGTTGACTTGATTGAACTCTGTGTTAATTTCAACTGTTTTTCTTTCAATAACAAGCTCTACAAACAAACCTACGGCATGGGAATGGGGTCCCCCATCAGTGCCGTCCTAGCCAACTTATACATGGAACACCTAGAGTCCGAACACATCGCCAACATTATCCCTTCAAGCGTCACTTGGTTACGTTACGTGGACGACGTCCTCATAATAACTCCCAAACGTTTTGATGTACGGGATCTTCAGGCAAGGCTCAACGCAGTTGAACCAGCGATCCAGTTTACACTAGAAGAAGAGTCCAATGACAAGCTACCTTTCCTCGATGTCCTCATTCACAAAGTAGACAACAACCTAAGATTTCAAGTTTATCGGAAACCCACCAATAAAAATGATCTCACACACTTCTATTCCAGTCAAGATACCAAGACCAAAAGAGGCATCATCATCGGGTTTTCCTAAGAGCATACCGAATTTGTAGTCCTGAGTTTCTTGACGAGGAATGTACATACATTCACCAAACATTCACTGAGTTACATTTTAATTCTTTTTTCATCAAAGACTGCAAGAAAAGAGCTCTTCAGATCATTAATTCTCCACGCATCAACACCACTCCCAACAAAGTTATAATTCTTCCCAACAGCCAGGTTGCCCTAAACGTCTCAAAAGTACTTTCACAAGCTAACACCAGAGTCGCCATCGCTTCTAGTACTTCAATCAAGGATCTAACCAGGACAAAATCCAAGCACCACGAACCAGTCAATGCAGGAGTTTACACTATACCCTGTGGAGGCTGTGACAAGATTTACGTAGGTGAAACAGCCAGAAACCTCGACACCCGCCTCAATGAACACATTTACGCATGTAGGAACGATAACTTGAACAACGCCTGTGTACAACACCGAAATTCCACCAATCATCTCATGAAATTCAGAGACGCCCAATTAGTGATTAAAGAAACTAATTTCCGCAGACGCAAGTGCCTCGAATCAGCACTGATCGCTGTTTCGAATACAATTAAACAAACAACGGCAGCTTCACCATCTCCGAAGTCTTAGCAAGAATCCTCCTGAAAACAGTAAACCCTGCCATCACATAGTCTCTCCTGTTATACTACACAAAGCACATTACAGAGAGTGAACACGGAAACAAGCTGCCTCTTTCCACTCTATATTTGTCCAACCTATTTTTATGTTACCCAAGTAATAGCTTTTATATCCTTTTACTCATGTACGAATTAATTGCTCTACCATATTGTATTATTTTTGTTACTACTACTACTACTACTACTACTACTACTACTACTACTACTACTACTACTACTACTACTACTACTACTACTACTACTACTACTACTACTACTACCACTAGTGAACATCAGTATGGTACCTCACTAGTATTGCACCTCACTCTGAGCCTTTATATACCCTCTGTGTCCATGTATTGTTTGTAATGGCTTGATAAAGCTCCTGGAGAGCGAAACGTTGCCACAATAAAATGTCACATTAGTTGCACTTGTGTCCTTTTACTTTACAACATTATGACAGCCAGTAAAAACATTATATCAGCCAGTAGCAACATTATTACCACCTGTAACAACATTATGACAGCCAGTAACAACATTATGTCAGCCAGTAACAACACTATGACAGCTAGTAACAACATTATGTCAGCCAGTAACAACATTTAGTCAGCCAGTGATAACATTATGAAAGCCAGTAACAACATGATGTCAGCCAGTAATAACATTATGTCAGCCATTAAGAACATTATGTCAGCCAGAAAGAACATTATGACAGCCAGTAACAACATTATGTCAGCCAGTAACAACATGATGTCAGCCAGTAATAACATTATGTCAGTCAGTAACAACATTATGTCAGCCAGTAACAACATTATGTCAGTCAGTAACAACATTATGTCAGCCAGTAACAACATTATGTCAGCCAGTAACAACATTATGTCAGTCAGTAACAACATTATGTCAGTCAGTAACAACATTATGTTAGACAGTAACAACATTATGTCAGCCTGAAGCAACATTACACAGCAGTAACACTATGTCAGCAGTAACAACATTATGTCAGCCAGTAACATTATGAAAGCGTAATAACATTATGATTGCAGTATAACATTATGTCAACCAGTAACAACATTATGTCAACCAGTAACAACATTATGTCAGCCAGTAACAACATTAGTGTCAGCCAGTAACACATTATGTCAGCCAGTAACAACATTATGTCAGCCAGTAACATTATGAAGCCAGATAATAACATTATGACTGCCAAGTACAACATTATGTCAACCAGTATAACATTAGTCAGCCAGTAGAACAACATTATGTCAGCCATGTAACAACATTATGTCAGCCAGTAACAACATTATGTCAGCCAGTAAACAAACTTTATGTCAGCCGTAACAACATTATGTCAGCCAGTAACAACATTATGTCAGCCAGTAACAACATTATGTCAGCCAGTAACAACATTATGTCAACCAGTAACAACATTATGTCAGCCAGTAACAATATTATATCAGTTAGTAACAGCATTATGTCAGCCAGTAACAACATTATATCAGCCATTAATAACATTTTGACAGGCAGTAGCAACATTGTGCCAGCCAGTAACGACATTATGTCAGCGAGTAACATTATCACAGCTAGTAACAACATTATGTGATAGAGTAACAACATTATCACAGCCAATAATAACATTATCACAGCCAGTATCAACATTATGTGAGCCAGTAACAGCATTATGTCAGCCAGTAACAACATTATGTCAGCCAGTAACAACATTATGTCAGCCAGTAACAACATTATGTCAGCCATGTAACAACATTATGTCAGCCAGTAACAACATTATGTCAGCCAGTAACAACATTATGTCAGCCAGTAACAACATTATGTCAGCCAGTAACAACATTATGTCAGCCAGTAACAACATTATATCAGCCAGTGACAACATTACGTCGGCCAGTAACAACATTATCAAAATGAAAGTTAAGACACTTGTGCAACATCTGGTTATCTTTATTGTAGACGTTTCGCCATCCAGTGGCTTTATCAATACAGATTCTTGGACATAATAAGAAATCAGAATAACTATATACAAAAGATGAGGTAATCAGTCCCTCAGCCATGGAGGTGGTGTTTAGAGCACCGTGGTTGCAGAGATTCTCAGAATCTCTTGTCAGTATTGTATACCTGGCTTGCACAACATTATCAAAGCCAGGAACAAAATTATTTCAGCCAGTAACAACCTTATATCAGCCAATAATAACATTATCACAGCCAATAACAACTTTATGTAAGCCAGGAACAACATTATCACAGCCAGTAACAACATTATAACAAGCAGTAACAACATTTTGTCAGCCAGTAACAACAATATGACAGTCAGTAACAACATAATGTCAGCCAGTAACAAAATTATGACAGCCTGTAACAACTTTATGTCAGCCAGTAGCAACATTATGTCAGTGAGTAACAACATTTTGTCAGCCAGTAACAACATTATGACACCCAGAAGCAACATTATGTCAGCCAGTAACAATATTATCACAGCAAGTAATAACATTATCACTGCCAGTAACACGATTATGACAGCCAGTAACAACAATATCTCAGTAAGTAACAACATTATGTCTGCCAGTTACAACATTATCACAGCCAGAAGCAACATTACGTCAGGGAGTAACAACATTATGGCAACCAGTAATAACATTATGCCAGGCGGTAACAACATTATGTCAGGTAGTAACAACATTATGTCAGGTAGTAACAACATTGTCAGGTATGTAACAACATTATGTCAGGTAGTAACAACATTATGTCAGGTAGTAACAACATTATGTCAGGTAGTAACAACATTGTCAGGTAGTAACAACATTATGTCAGGTAGTAACAACATTATGTCAGGTAGTAACAACATTATGTCAGGTAGTAACAACATTGTCAGGTAGTAACAACATTATGTCAGGTAGTAACAACATTATGTCAGGTAGTAACAACATTATGTACGGTAGTAACAACATTATGTCAGGTAGTAACACATTATGTCAGGTAGTAACAAACATTATGTCAGGTAAGTAGTAACAACATTATGTCAGGTAGTAACAAACATTATGTCAGGTAGTAACAACATTATGTCAGGTAGTAACAACATTAATGCCATCGGTAACAAATTTATGCCAGTAAGTAAAACAACATTATGTGAGCAGTACCAACGTTATGTCAGCCAATAGCAAGCATTATGTCAGCCAGGAAGCAACATTATGTCAGCCAGAAGCAAACATTATGTCAGCCAGTAACAAACATGAAACTTGTAGTCGGACAGAAACAGAAGTGGTGAAAATTCACAGTGATCAGATGATTCATTCTCCATTTATTTGGACTCAAAGTTTTTTTTTTAACTATTTTACTATAACTAGAAATTTACTTGGACGAGACAACACTTAGTGGGTACTATCCTGGCCCTAAGATGGACGAGACAACACTTAGTGGGTACTATCCTGGCCCTAAGATGGACGAAACAACACTTAGTGAGTACTATCTGGCCTAGATGGACGAGACAACACTTAGTGGGTACTATCCTGGCCCTAATATGGACGAAACAACACTTAGTGGGTACTATCCTGGCCCTAAGATGGACGAAACAACATTAGTGAGTACTATCCTGGCCCTAAGATGGACGAGACAACACTTAGTGGGTACTATCCTGGCCCTAATATGGACGAAACAACACTTAGTGGGTACTATCCTGGCCCTAAGATGGACGAAACAACACTTAGTGAGTACTATCCTGGCCCTAAGATGGACGAGACAACACTTAGTGGGTACTATCCTGGCCCTAAGATGGACGAAACAACACTTAGTGAGTACTATCCTGGCCCTAAGATGGACGAGACAACACTTAGTGGGTACTATCCTGGCCCTAATATGGACGAAACAACACTTAGTGGGTACTATCCTGGCCCTAAGATGGACGAAACAACACTTAGTGAGTACTATCCTGGCCCTAAGATGGACGAGACAACACTTAGTGGGTACTATCCTGGCCCTAAGATGGACGAAACAACACTTAGTGGGTACTATCCTGGCCCTAAGATGGACGAAACAACACTTAGTGAGTACTATCCTGGCCCTAAGATGGACGAAACAACACTTAGTGGGTACTATCCTGGCCTAGGATGGACGAACAACACTTTGTGAGTACTATCCTGGCCCTAAGATGGACGAAACAACACTTAGTGAGTACTATCCTGGCCTAAGATGGACCGAAACAACACTTAGTGGGTACTATCCTGGCCTAAGATGGACGAAACAACACTTAGTGAGTACTATCCTGGCCCTAAGATGGACGAAACACACTTAGTGGGTACTATCCTGCCCTAAGATGGACGAAACAACACTTAGTGAGTACTATCTGGCCCTAAGATGGACGAAGCAACACTTAGTGGGTACTATCCTGGCCCTAAGATGGACGACGAATCAACACTTAGTGGGTACTATCCTGGCCCTAAGATGGACGAAACACACTTAGTGAGTACTTCCTGGCCTAAGATGGACGAGACAACACTTAGTGGTACTATCTGGCCCTAAGATGACGAAACAACACTTAGTGGGTACTATCCTGGCCCTAAGATGGACGAAACAACACTTTAGTGAGTACTATCCTGGCCCTAAGATGGACGAAACAACACTTGTGAGTACTATCTGGCCCTAAGATGGACGAAACAACACTTAGTGAGTACTATCCTGGCCCTAAGATGGACGAAACACACTTAGTGGGTACTATCCTGGCCCTAAGATGACGAAACAACACTTAGTGGGTTACTCTCCTGCCCTAAGATGGACGAAAACAACACTTAGTGGGTACTCCTGGCCCTAAGATGGACGAACAACACTTAGTGGGTACTCTCCTGGCCCTAAGATGGACGAAACACAATTAGTGGGTACTCTCCTGGCCCTAAGATGGACTGAACAACACTTAGTGGGTACTCTCTGGCCCTAAGATTGACGAAACAACACTTAGTGGGTCTCTCCTGGCCTAAGATGGACGAAACAACACTAAGTGGGTACTCTCCTGGCCCTAAGATGGACGAAACAACACTTAGTGGGTACTTCCTGGCCAAGATGGACGAAACAACACTTAGTGGGTACTCTCCTGGCCCTAAGATGGACGAAACAACACTTAGTGGGTACTATCCTGGCCCTAAGATGGACGAAACAACACTTAGTGGGTACTATCCTGGCCTAAGATGACGAACAACACTTAGTGGGTACTATCCTGGCCCTAAGATGGACCGAAACAACACTTAGTGGGTACTATCTGGCCTAAGATGGACGAAACAACACTTAGTGGGTACTATCCTGGCCCTAAGATGGACGAAACAACACTTAGTGGGTACTATCCTGGCCCTAAGATTAACGAAACAACACTTAGTGGGTACTATCCTGGCCCTAAGATGGACGAAACAACGCTTAGTGGGTACTATCCTGGCCCTAAGATGGACGAAACAACACTTAGTGGGTACTATCCTGGCCCTAAAATGGACGAAACAACACTTAGTGGGTACTATCCTGGCTCAATAATGGACGAGACAACACTTAGTGGGTACTATCCTGGCCCTAAGATGGACGAAACAACACTTAGTGGGTACTATCCTGGCTCAATAATGGACGAGACAACACTTAGTGGGTACTATCCTGGCCCTAAGATGAACTAAATATCACTTAATGGTATTATGCTTGCCCTAAGATGGACGAAACAACACATAGTGGGTACTATCCTGGCCCTAAGATGGACTGAACAACACTTAATGGTACTATCCTGGCCCTAAGATGGACGAAACAACACGTAGTGGTACTATCCTCGCCGTAAGATGTACGAAACAACACTTAGTGGGCACTCTTCTGGCCCAAAGATGAACGAAAGAACACTTAGTGGTATTATTCTCGCCCTTAGATGGACGAAACAACACTTAGTGGGTACTATCCTGCCCCTAAGATGGACGAAGCAACACTTAGTGGGTACTATCCTGGCCCTAAGATGGACGAAACATCACTTAGTAGTAGCATCCTGGACCTAAGATGGACGAAACAACACTTAGTGGGTGCTATCCTGGCCGTCAGAAGGACGAAACAACACTTAGTGGGTACTATCCTGGCCCTAAGATGGACGAAACAACAGTCAGTCGGTACTATCCTCCGTAAGATGGACGAAACAACATTTAGTGGGTACTATCCTGGACCTAAGATGGACGAAATAGCACTTGGTGGGTACTATCCTCACTAAGATGGACGAAACAACACTTAGTGGGTACTATCCTGGCACTAAGATGGACGAAGCAACACTTAGTGGGTACTATCCTGGCCCTAAGATGGACGAAACATCACTTAGTAGTAGTATCCTGGACCTAAGATGGACGAAATAGCACTTAGTGGGTAGTGTCCTGGCCCTAAGATGGGCGAAACAACACTTAGTGGGTACTATCCTGGCACTAAGATGCACGAAACAACACTTAGTGGGTACTATCCTGGCCCTAAGACGGACGAGACAACAGTTAGTCGGTACTATCCTCCCTAAGATGGACGAAACAACACTTAGTGGGTACTATCCTCACTAAGATGTACGAAACAGCACTTAGTGGGTACTATGCTCAATAAGATGGACGAAACAACACATAATTGGTACTATCCTGGCCCTAAGATGGACGAGACAACAGTTAGTCGGTACTATCGTCCCTAAGATGAACGAAACAACACTTAGTGGGTACTATCCTGGAACTAAGATGGACGAAATAGCACTTGGTGGGTACTATCCTGGCCGTAAGAAGGACGAAACAACACTTAGTGGGTACTATCCTTGTCCTAAGATGTACGAAACAGCACTTAGTGGGTACTATCCTGGAACTAAGATGGACGAAATAGCTCTTGGTGGGTACTATCCTGGCCGTAAGAAGGACGAAACAACACTTAGTGGGTACTATCCTGGCACTAAGATGCACGAAACAACACTTAGTGGGTACTATGCTCAATAAGATGGACGAAACAACACATAATTGGTACTATCCTGGCCCTAAGATGGACGAGACAACAGTTAGTCGGTACTATCGTCCCTAAGATGAACGAAACAACACTTAGTGGGTACTATCCTTGTCCTAAGATGGACGAAACAGCACTTAGTGGGTACTATCCTTGTCCTAAGATGGACGAAACTGCACTTAGTGGGTACTATCCTCACTAAGATGTACGAAACAACACTTAGTGAGCAGTGTCCTGCCCCTACGATGGACGACATAACACTTATTGGTACTATCCTTGGCCTAAGATGGACGACACAACACTTAGTGGCGCTATCCTGGCCCTAAGATGGACGAAACAACACTTAGTCGGTATTATCCTGGCCCTAAGATTGACGAAAGAACACTTAGTAGGTACTATCCTGGAAGTATGATGGACGAAACAACAGTTAGTGGGTACTATCCTGGAAGTATGATGGACGAAACAACAGTTAGTGGGTACTATCCTGGAAGTATGATGGACGAAACAACAGTTAGTGGGTACTATCCTGGAAGTATGATGGACGAAACAACAGTTAGTGGGTACTATCCTGGCCCTAAGATTGACGAAAGAACACTTAGTGGGTACTATCCTGGAACTTTGATGGACGAAGCAACTCTTTGTGGGCACTATCCTGGCCCTAAGATGGACGAAACAACACTTCTTGGTACTATCCTGGCCCTAAGATGGGCGAAACAACACTTAGTGGTAATATCCTGGCCCAAAGATGGACGAAACAACACTTCTTGGTACTATCCTGGCCCAAAGATGGACGAAACAACACTTAGTGTGTACTATTTTGGCTCTAAGATGGACGAAACAACACTTAGTGGCACTGTCCTGGCACTTAGATGGGCGAAACAACACTTATGGGTACTATCCTGGCCCTAAGATGGACGAAACAACACTTATTGGGTACTATCCTGGCCCTAAGAAGGACGAAACAAAACTTAGTGGGTACTATCCTGCCCCTAAGATGGACGAAGCAACACTTAGTGGGTACTATCCTGGCCCTAAGATGGACGAAACATCACTTAGTAGTAGTATCCTGGACCTAAGATGGACGAAACAACACTTAGTGGGTACTATCCTGGCCCTAAGATGGACGAAACAACAGTCAGTCGGTACTATCCTCCGTAAGATGGACGAAACAACATTTAGTGGGTACTATCCTGGACCTAAGATGGACGAAATAGCACTTGGTGGGTACTATCCTCACTACGATGGACGAAACAACACTTAGTGGGTACTATCCTGGCACTAAGATGAACGAAGCAACACTTAGTAGTAGTATCATGGACCTAAGGTGGACGAAACAACACTTAGTGGGTACTATCCTGACCCTAAGATGGACGAAACAACACTTAGTGGGTACTATCCTGACCCTAAGATGGACGAAACATCACTTAGTAGTAGTATCATGGACCTAAGGTGGACGAAACAACACTTAGTGGGTACTATCCTGGCCGTAAGAAGGACGAAACAACACTTAGTGGGTACTATCCTGGCCCTAAGATGGACGAAACAACAGTCAATCGGTACTATCCTCCGTAAGATGGACGAAACAACATTTAGTGGGTACTATCCTGGAACTAAGATGGACGAAATAGCACTTGGTGGGTACTATCCTGGCCGTAAGAAGGACGAAACAACACTTAGTGGGTACTATCCTGGCACTAAGATGCACGAAACAACACTTAGTGGGTACTATGCTCAATAAGATGGACGAAACAACACATAATTGGTACTATCCTGGCCCTAAGATGGACGAGACAACAGTTAGTCGGTACTATCGTCCCTAAGATGAACGAAACAACACTTAGTGGGTACTATCCTTGTCCTAAGATGGACGAAACAGCACTTAGTGGGTACTATCCTTGTCCTAAGATGGACGAAACAGCACTTAGTGGGTACTATCCCCTAAGATGTACGAAACAACACTTAGTGAGCAGTGTCCTGCCCCTACGATGGACGACATAACACTTATTGGTACTATCCTTGGCCTAAGATGGACGACACAACATTTAGTGGCGCTATCCTGGCCCTAAGATGGACGAAACAACACTTAGTCGGTATTATCCTGGCCCTAAGATTGACGAAAGAACACTTAGTGGGTACTATCCTGGAAGTATGATGGACGAAACAACAGTTAGTGGGTACTATCCTGGCCCTAAGATTGACGAAAGAACACTTAGTGGGTACTATCCTGGAACTATGATGGACGAAACAACTCTTTGTGGGCACTATCCTGGCCCTAAAATGGACGAAACAACACTTCGTGGTACTATCCTGGCCCTAAGATGGGCGAAACATCACTTAGTGGTAATATCCTGGCCCTAAGATGGACGAAATAACACTTAGTGGTACTTTCCTTGCCCTAAGATGGACGAAATAACACTTAGTGGGTACTTCTGGCCCTAAGACGTGCTGAATAACACTTAGTGGGTAGCTATCTCCTGGCTCTAAGACGGCTGAAATAACACTTAGTTGGTACTATCCTCACCAAGATGGACGAAATAACACTTAGTGTGTACTATCCTGGCCCTTAGATGGACGAAAGAACACTAAGTGGGTACTAACCTTTCCCTAAGGTGGAAGAAATAACACTTAGTAGGTACTATCCTGGTCCTAAGATGGACGAAAGAACACTTAGTGGGTACTATCGTGATGCTGGGAATTAGTTCAGCATCTTTGGTCATAATCCTCCTGCACATGCTAACTTATTAAAAAATCTGACCCTAGTGACTGCACAAACATTGAAGGTTTGAAATCAATTAAAAATAGCTTTTTCGTGTTTTGAGAAAAATAAAAGAGAAAAGATGGAGAAAAAACATTCAGGAAACCTCTTTAAGGTTCTGCTTCAGGAATCCCTAATAATGGATAGGATTGCATCCATAATACATGGATTATGTATCATCTTCATCAGTGTGTGTGAAATTCTTACGAAAACCCATTTTGCAACAAATGGAGAGCTGGTCACTAGAACTGTCCTGCATACAAAGTGGCTTTTGGCTCCTTCACCCAACTATTATATTCCTCTGTACAACCATGTAATTTGTCAAAATAAAGATCTTAATCTTAATCTTAACCACTGTGGCCTGGTGGCTAAAGCTCTCGCTTGACGGGGTCCGGGTTCGATTCCCGGCGAGGGTAGAAACAATGGTCGTGTTTCTTTACACCGATTGTCTATGTTGCCCATCAGTAAAATGGGTACCTAGGTGTTAGTGGACTGGTGTGGGTCGCATCCTGGGACAAAACTGACCTACTTTGTCGAAAATTGCTCTGCATAGTAAGCGGCTTTCTATATAGCAGTATGTTATTGATATTATATTATTACTATTATAAAGAAAACTGATTAATGAGCAAACCTTGAGCAACAATATAATCGTAAATAGCTCCCAGGAGATTTGCGTCGTTCAGCTTCAACATGTGTCCATTAAGTAGCTCACACAGTCGCCTCTGCTCCCACCAAGTCCCGTTACTGGGTGATACTACGAGGACACAACGACCACCAATATCCTCGTAAGGAAATGAACATTCTGTTGGCAATACAAGTAAAGGAAATTTAATAATTGACAGAATTATACATATAGTATATACATACACACTCACATCACACACACACACACACACACACACACACACACACACATACACACACACACCCACACACACACACACACACAGTCTCGACCCCTGCAACCACAATTAGGTGAGCGCGCGCACACACACACACACACACACACACACACACACACACACACACACACACACATACACACACACACACACACACACAGGCCATGGAATAGCCTAGAAAGTGATGTGGTGGAGGCAGGAACCATACATAGTTTTAAGGCGAGGTATGATAGAGCTCATGGGGCAGGGAGAGAGAGGACCTTAGTAGCAACAGCGAAGAGGCGGGGCCAGGAGCTGTGACTCGACCCTGCAACCACAAATAGGTGAGTACAAATAGGTGAGTACACACACACACACACACACACACACACACACACACACACACACACACACACGTACTCATATATACAAACAGGCCTAGTGTCTAATCGACATGTGCCTAGGACAAAATGGTAACTAACTAACACACACACACACACACACACACACACATACACATACACACACACACACACACACACACACACACACATACACATACACACACACACACACACACACACACACATATATATATATATATATATATAATATATATATATATATATATATATATATATATATATATATATATATTATATAATTGATTCAACATGCCTGGCTGGTCAGGTACCGACTTTTAGGTGCTTGTCCAGTGCTGCTTGAAGACAGTCAGGGGTTATTGGTAATCCCCTAATGTATGTGGGAGAAAATTGAACAGCCTTGGGCCCTGCACTTATTGTGTTGTCTCTTAACGTGCTAGTGACACTCTTGTTTTACATTGGAGGATGTTGCATCTTTTTGCGAGTCTTTTGCTTTCGTAGTGAGTGATTTTTCGTGTGCAAGTTCGGTACTAGTCCCTCTAGGATTTTCCAGGTGCATATAATCATGTATCTCTCCCGCCTGCTTTCCCAGGGAGTAAGGTTCAGGAACTTCAAGCGCTCCATTTATTTAGGTGTTTTATTTCTGTTATGCGCGCCTGAAGGTTCCTGTACATTTTCTAGGTCAGAAAATTTTACCTGCCTTGAAAGGTTTGTTAGTGTGCAGCAATATTCCAGCCTAGATAGAACAAGTGACCTGAAGAGTGTCATCATGTGCTTGGCATCCCTAGTTTTGAAGGTTCTCATTATCCATCCTGTCATTTTTCTAGTAGATGCGATTGATATAATGTTATGGTCCTTGAAGGTGAGATCCTCCGACATAATCACTCCCAGGTCTTTGACGTTGGTTTCTCGCTATATTTTGTGGCTGGAATTTGTTTTATACTCTGATGAAGTTTTAATTTCCTCATGTTTACCACATCGGAGTAATTGAAATTTCTCATCGTTGAACTTCAAATTGTTTTCTGCAGCCCACTGAAAGATTTGGTTGATGTCCGCCTGGAGCCTTACAGTGTCTGCAATGGAAGACACTGTCATGCAGATTCGGGTGTCATCTGCAAAGGAAGACACGGTGCTGTGGCTGACATCCTTGTCTATGTCGGATATGAGGATGAGGAACAAGATGGAAGTGAGTACTGTGCCTTGCGGAACAGCTTTTCACCGTAACCGCCTCAGACTTTACTCTGTTGACTACTACTCTTTGTGTGGCTTGTGAGGAAATTATAGATCCATCTACCGACTTTTCCTGTTATTCCTTTAGCACGCATTTTGTGCGCTATTACTCCATGGTCACACTTTTGCAAAGTCTGTGTATATTACATCCGCATTCTTTTTGTCTTCTAGTGCATCTAGGACCTTGTAGTGATCCAGTAGTTGGGACAGACATGAGCGACCTGCTCTAAACCCATGTTGCCCTGGGTTGTGCAACTGATGGGTATCTAGATGGGTGGCGATCTTGCTTCTTAGGACCCTTTCAAAGACTTTTATGATATGGGAGGTTAGTGCTGTCGGTCTGTAGTTTTTGCTATTGCTTTACTGCCCCCTTTGTGGAATGGGGCTATGTCTGTTGTTTTTAGTAACTGTGGGACGACCCCAGTGTCCATGCTCCCTCTCCACAGGATGTTAAAAGCACGTGATAGCAGTTCTTGATGATCACGGAGTTCCATGAGTCTGGCCCTGGGGCAGAGTGCAAGGGCATGTAATTTATCGCCTGTTCGAAATCATTTGGAGTCAGGATAACATCGGATAGGCTTGTGTTAACCAAATTCTGTGGCTCTCTCATGAAAAATTAATTTAGGTCTTCAACTCTCAGTCTGGTTAGCGGCTTGCTAAAAACTGAGTGATATTGGGACTTGAGTAGCTCACTCATTTCCTTTCTGTCATCTGTGTAGGGACCCATCTTGTTTAAGTAGGGACCCAATACTGGACGTTGTTCTCGACTTTGATTTGGCATAAGAAATACTTTGGGTTTCTTTCGATTTCATTCATGGTTTTTAGTTCTTCCCGCGATTCCTGACTCCTATAAGATTCCTTTAGCTTTAGTTCGATGCTTGCTATTTCTCTGACCAGTGTCTCCCTACGCATTTCAAATATATTGACCTCTTTTAGCCGCTCTTTTATTCTTTTCCGTCGCCTGTAAAGGGAGCGCCTGTCTCTTTCTATTTTACATCTACTTCTCCTTTTTCTTAAAGGAATACGACTTGATCATACATCGAGTGCCACAGAGTTCATATGTTCTAGGCATAAGTTGGGGTCTGTGTTGCTTAGTTTATCTTCCCAGCTTAAGATTAACTAAGCAATGATATATTCACTGGTAAAATTACAGTAAACAAATTACAACAAAATGAGTATTTGAAATAAGAGGCTTTATTATTGTAGAAATTTGTGACACCTTTGATGAGTTACTGAGCATTCAAGAGAATGGAGTATTCTATTAGGTAATGTAGTTTGATAGGGTCACAGGTTATACATTTATAAGATACAGTTAATCAGTATTTATTTAGTTGTGGGTGAGGAGGTGGTTTTTAAGAAGAGTCTTGAATTGATAAACAGACAGTGTTTCTTTTATATTCACAGGTAATGAATTCCAGATTTTTGGGCCTTTTATGTGCATTGAGTTTTTACATAGTGTGAAATGGACACGAGGAACATCAAAGAGTAATCTGTGCCTTGTGTTGTTGTGATGTGTTCCGCTGAGGCTGTTAAAGAGACGTTTGAGGGGAGGGTTTATATCCGAGTTAAGTGTTCTATGTATGTAGTAGGTACAATAATAAGTATGGAGTTTTGAATATTGGGGGAATATGCTGCCTGTAGTGGGAATTTGTAATCATTCTGACTGCAGCATTTCGTATTAGATCATCATTGTTAGTGAAGATGAGGTCCAGTGTATTCTCCAATCCAGTAGGCTATATTATTTGCTGGTTTAGGTTGAATTTTGTGCAGATATTTAAAAGTTCGTGTGTGTGTGAGTTCTCGTCAGAGCTGCCTCCTGGTGTTATTACTGCAACAACATTATTTGCTATCTTCCTCCATTTTAGGCGCTTTAAGCTGAAATCCCCCAGGAGCAAGATGTTGGGGGCAGGAGCTGGAAGATTTTCCAGACAGTGGTCAATTTTCAACAGCTGTTCCTGGAATTGTTGGGACGTTGCATCCAGAGGCTTGTAGACTACCACAATGACTGGATCTTGGTTCTCGATCTTTACTGTTAAAACTTCAACTACATCATTTGAAGCATTAAGCAGTTCTGTGCAAATAAGTGACTCTGCGATATACAGGCCAACCCCCCCCCCCCCTTTTGCCTATTCACTCTGTCGCATATGTATAGGTTGTAACCTGGGATCCATATTTCGTTGTCCAAGTGATCCTTTATGTGGGTCTTTGTGAAAGACACGAACATTGCATTTGCCTCTGCAAGCAGTCCACGGATGAAAGGTATTTTGTGGTTCGTTGCTGGCTTTAGACCCTGTATATTATCAAAGAGGAATGTAGTCGGATTGGTGATATTGATAGTATTGGGGAGGCATTTTTTTTCTGGCACTAATATCTGTATCTGTTGGTTTGGAGTGGAGGCCATCGACTGTGATTCCACTCCAGAAATGACTGGATTTGGTGTACGATTTCTGCCAGTTCCTGCCAGTTTTTTTTCTTCCTGGCAAAAAACATTCCCCTCAGTGTTGTAAAAAAGGGGGGGTTTTCCCAAATGGTTTTTTTCTGGATTGTTTTGGGGTATTTTTTTTTCCCTTTGTGGTGTGGCCTGAACTTTTGGTTTATAGCCCCCGTTTTTTCCCCTTTTTGGGAAAGGAACCCCCAAAAAATTTCAGGGGGGAAAAATTTACCGGAAAGGGGGGTTTCCATTTTAAAATTTTTGGTTTTGGGACTTTTTCCCCAGGGTTGGTTCCAAATTGGGGACTTTTTTCCCTCTTTTACCAAAATTCCCATTTTTGGGGATTAAATTTCTTAAAATGTGACCTGGTTGGGCCCCCCCCCCCTTTTGCCTTTATTTTTGTTGACTGAAATTTTTTTTTGTAAATGTTTTTGTTTTAAACCCCCTTCCATTCCCCCTAAATAACAAAAGGATTTTGGGTTTTTTCTGGTTTCCCCTTTCATATTTTTCGGGGGTTTCTTTTGTTATTTGTGTATTGGGGAATAGGTTTTTTTTTGGGCCACAAACAACTGTTTTATCGGGGCCTCCTGTTCCCTCAGGAAATAAATTTTTGGGCATTTCTAAATTCCTTCCAGTTTTTTTTTTTCCGGGAAAAAACCCCTTTCCCCCCTTTTTGGTTCGGGGCCCCAGGCCCGGTCGGGTTTTTGTACCTTTTAGCCTTTTGATTTTTTAATTATTCATTTTTTCCTGTTTAAGAAGCTTTCCCGGGGTTTTCAGGGGGGGTTTGTTTTTTGTTTTTTGGGAATTTTTTGGGTTTAAAACAGAATTGTTTTAATTTGGGAAAACCCTAAAACACTTTTTAATTTTTAAAAACTTTGTGTTTTTTTCCTTTTGTGATTTTTCTGCACCAACTAAACAACCAATTTCCCCGGGGTTTTTTGGAATAAATTCCTTTTTGTGGACCCTTTTCTTTTTTGTTTTTGGTTTGAAATAACAAAATTTATAATTTTTTTATTTTTTGGGTTTGTTTTTCTGTAAATTTCTAAAAAACCTCCTTAAATTTCTATAATAAACCTTCCTTAAAAACCCCAGAGATTTTTTATTTTCCCACAAACCCACAAAAACCCAAACCACAAAAACAACAAACAAAAACACCCCAAAACCCCCGTTAAAAAACAGTATGGCAAGGGGGGCCCTCCCAATTTAAAAAATTTGGGGCTTTAATATTTTTACCCCGGTTGTTTTTTTGGTGCGGGAACTCCCACAAAAATTTAATAATTTTGATTTTTTTAAGGGTTGTTTAGGAATTCAAAATTTTAAATTTTAAATTTTAAAAGAGGAGGGAGGGTATTTTTTTTTCACCAAAAAACCACCCCAAAAACCCCCAAAAAACCAAAACAAATTTTTAAACCCCAAACAAAAAAACAACACAATTTTTGGGTTGTTAATAGCCCCAAGGTTTGGGTTTTTTGGGTTTTTTTAAGGGGTTTGAAAAAAGTTTGGTTAAGAAAAATTAGCCCCCCATTTTGTGGGTGAATAGTAACATCCTTCAAATGTTTGAAATATTTTCCGGGAATGGAAAAAGGAAGGGAAAAATTTTACTTTTTTTAAAAAGAAAAAAATTTTTAAAAACTGAGCATGAAACGGTTCCGAAGGGTTAACAAATTTAAATTTAATTGGGCCCCCGGGGCCCCCATGTTTTTTGAGACAAAAATATTCCAAAAAATTTGGGGTTTTAATTTGGGGTTAGTGTTCTAAAGATTAAATTTTGGTTTGCCCGCTGGGTTTGTATGAATACCTCCTTTCCCTTTTAAAAAACGTCCCAAGGGGGGAAGGGGAAAAAAATTTTGGGAAAAAAAAATTAATATTAAATTCCCGGGGGTTAAAAATTAAAAGGGAGGTTGGGGTGTAGCGGGAAACCCCCCCATTTTTTGAGGGGCAAGTTTTTAAAAGGTAGGCAAAAAAAGCATGTTTTCCCCGGGGTTTATTGTTTAATCTTTTTTTTTAATGGGAAAGATAAAAAATTTAAAAATTTCAAAAAAAAAAAATTTAAAATTCCAAAAGCTTGGGGGGAGGATACCGGTAAAACCCCCACCGTGTTTTCCCCCCCCCCCCTTTTTTCCAAAAAGAAACAAGAAAACCAAAACAAACCCCCGTGTACCCAATTTTTTAAAAATTGTAAAATAAAAGTAAAATTTTTAAAAAGGGAAAAATTGAGGGGGAAAAAAAAATTTTTTAAATTTTCAAAAAAAAAGTAGGGGGGTAGTAGTGTGGGGAGACCCAAAATAAAACCCCCAAAAAAAACCAAAACCCCCAAAAAAACAAACCCCCCCCCCCCCCCCCCCCCCCCAAAAAACAACCAAAACCCCCAAAACCCCAAAAACCACAAACCCAAAAAAAAACCAATTAATAAAAAAAAAAACCCAAAAAAACCCCCCGGATACCCCCCCCCCCCCCTTTCCCCAAAACCACCCCCACCCCCACCCAAAACCCCCAAACCAACCCCCAAAAAACCCAAAACCCCCAACACAAAACACACCCCAAAATTCAAAAACAACAACACCAAAACACCCAAACACCCCCAACACAACACCCAAACACCCAACCAAAACCACAAACCCCCCCCCAAAACAAAAAAACCCCCAACAAAAAAAACCCAAACACACACCCCCACAAAAAACCCACCACCCCCAAAACCCCAAAAAACCCAAACCCCCAAAAACCCAACAAAACCCCCCAACACACCACACAAAACCACCCAAAACCCCCCCCCAAAACCACACACCCCAAAACAAAACACACCACAAAACCCAACACCCAACCCCCAACACCAACACCAACCACACCCCAAAACCCCCACAAAACCCCCCCCCCAAAAACCCCCAAACCCCACCCCCACCCACCCACACACCCCAACCCCACCCCCAAAAACCCACCCCCCCACCCAAAAACACCCCCCAAAAAACCCCCCCAACCCCCCCCCCCAACACCCCACCAACACCCCACACTACCCCCCCACACAAAACACAAAAAAAACCCCAAAAAAACACACACACCAAAAAAACCCCAACATATTGCCGATCACACTTCCACCCCCCCCCCTCCCCACCGACATTCACTTTCACGGGATTTCCCTCCTCTTTCCCCCTCCTATTCTCCCCCCCACACCATTCCCCAAATTGTTTCCTTTTTTCCCTTTCCCCCCCCACTACTCCCCCAATATCCCCCAATTCCCCCTCTACCCCCCAACTCTGAAATAAATCAAAACCTAACTTTTACGGGGAATTTTGCAAGGTTTTTCCCCACTCTGAGGAAATGGGTTTAAAAAAAATGGGTTGCCGAGAGCAAAAGAAAAAAAAGGGACAGGAGGGGGGAAATGAAAAGGAAGATTGGGAGCGGGAGCTAAAAACGGGGGGAAAAGAAGGGGAAAAAGAAATTTAGAAGAATTAGCCTGGGGAATGGAAGAGAGGATAAAAGGAAAGGGGGGAAAAATGGGGGGTGAAAGTAAAGCCGCAGGGGCCCAGGTTTAAGAGTTAAAAGGGGGAAGGGAAAATTTTAAAAACCCCCCTAAAGAATAAAAACCCTTTTGGGGATTGAAAAACCGAGCCCGCTCCCTAGCCCAAAAAAGGGGGGATTAGGGAAAAGAAGGGGGAAAAAAGCATGTAGAAGTTACCCGTGGAGTGTAGAAAATAAAAAGGGGTAAGCTATTTGTGGGGGCCCCTAAAAGACCAAAAGACCCGGGGAAAAGCGAAAAGGGGAAAAATGAAAGGCATGACCCCATGTACATTAGCTATTTAAATGAAAAAAGGGAAAAGCTGCAATGGAGGAAAAAAAAAGGGAATGAGGGGTAAACAGGTATGCGTGGGAGATGAAAGGGTGAGGTCAGTCTTTGTGTAGGGGCTCCAGGAAGTTGAAGGGGAAAAACATAGGGAAGCAAGAAAAAAGGGAAAAAAAAAAAGAATTGAAAGCTTTATGAAAGTAAGGAAAGGAAGGGGAATGCCGGGGAAAATTTTTTCGGAAAATAGGGGGTTTTTTAAAAAAAAAAAAACCGGGGGTGAAGTGACCTTAAAGGGCAAAATCGATGGAAAAGGGGAAATGGGGGGAAAAGGGGCAGTTTTAAGGGGAAGGGATACAGGAAGGGGGTATTCGCCGCGACAGAAAAAGCGAAAGGGGAAAAGGTGAGAAAAAATGATCCCAAAGGCGAAGGGGGAAAAGAGAGGGGATGGGAAGAAGCCAGACAGGGGGTAAAGGGAACGGGAAAAGAAGATCAAATAAACTTAAGTTCCCTATGGGAAAGCCCCCCAAAGGTAACCCCAGTGCCCCAACCCCCTCAAAACCCAAAAAACCCCCATGCCAAACCCAAAGCCCCCCCCCATACATTCCAAACTCCCCCCCACAGAACCACCATATTTAAAATCGGGGTTCCCCACTTCCCAACCCCAATACACCCCCAGCCCAATTTTAAAAAAGAATTTAAAGGTATGGTTTTAAAAATGCAGATGGTAAAAATAAGTTGAGGAGTGGATAAAAAGGAAAAAGGGGAGAACCCCAGAATAATAGCATAGAATCAAAATCACAGAAAAAATAACAGATTAAATCTTTCCCCCGGATTTAAACCTCAGGAACGACAGAGGGGGAGGGGGGGAGGGGATTTTGCATGCTCATAAAAGCCAGGGGGTTGGTTTTAAAAAAAAAATGGAAGGAATGGATGGCAGGGGTAAAAGGGAAATACTTAGTAGGAAAAATCCAGTTGGGGGGGAATAAGGTGAAAATTGCAGAATGTAAAACCCACCCGAAATGCAGGGCCCAAGAGAAGAATACGTGGGAAAAGAGCAATGGTCGCCAACATACCCGAGGTGGGCCAGGGGGAGCCCCATGTGGGGGGAGCAGGTTACTATTTTATGGGTGTTTTTCCAATCAAAAGGGGGATTGCGGGGGAAAACTGGACCCCGGGGGGGTTTCCCGAAACATGGAAGCCAAATGTTTGATTTTAGTACGGAAAAATCATGATCCAAATGTTAGAGCATTCCGAGGGGAAAAGGGGAAGTAAACCAGAAAAAGGGGAACCTTTTATTCACCTTGAGTTTTTAGACATCGGGAATTTGTAAAAAAAGGGCCCTGGGAGTGGGTGTTTATGGGTTCTGTGTTCGACTACATTTTTTGAGCCCCAAGTGGAGAGGGGTTGCAGGAATGGGGGGGAAAAAAACCAAATAAAAAGGGGGAACTACTAGGCTTTGAGGAATTTTTTTCCCAAAAACTTCGTGGGAGGGGGGAACTAAAGGGAAAAACCGTACAAGAAGGGATGGATATGTGGGAAAAAAATTTGCAAGGGCGGGGGAAAGGGGGTTTTTTCCCAAAGGGGAAAACAGAAATAATGGGAAAAAAATTAAAGGGGGCCCTTTGGTTCACCCAAAGGTTTGTAGGGAGGAAAAACTGGGGGGGTTAACTAGAAAAGGGAAAAAGGTACAGAAGCAGGGGAAATCAGGAAAAAAGAGATTCCCCGAAGAGCCAGAAATAAAATAGCACAGATAAAAAGGGGAAAGGCTCGGGAAACAATAGGGGAAAAAATGTACTCGAAAGTCGGGTTAAACCGAAGTTTTTTGTACACAATTAAGGAGGAAAACAACAGTCAAGGCCCGGTAATCAGATGGGGAAGGGGTTTAAAGGGGAAATTTCCCCCAAGAAAGGGACCGGGGGTTTTATGTCAGGGTAACACGAAGATTTAAAAAGATTTTAAGGGGGAAACCCAGTAGGATGGGGAAAAATAAAACCCGGGGGGTACCCCAGAAAAGTGCGGGAAATGAGGGGTAAAATTATAAAAGGAGGGGAAGGGAAGAAGTGCTAGGGGAAAATTGGGAACCCCAAAAGGGGGTTTTGGGCCGTCCAAAAAATTCCCCGTGGGTCCTTAAAGGGGGGAGCGGGATTTTTGTTTTTTGCCTTTAAAACAAAGTTTTAAACAATATTTGAAAAAAGGGGCCCAACCCCCTTGAGGTAGGGAAGATGGAAATTTTGCCCCCCAATTTTTAAAAAAAGGGGACAGAATTTGAGGAAAACTAAACTAAGACCTGAAACAAAAAGGAAAATTATTTATGCAAGGTCATGGAAAAGGAAATTGGGGAGGAGGGGTGGTGGGCAGGGAAAAAGAAACAAGTGTATATTAAAACCCAGCGGGTTTTTCGGGAAGGAAAATCCTGTGTCAAAAAACTGGTTTTATGACAAGGTGCCAAAAGTAAAAACAAGAGAGAGAGGGTGGATGATGATTTTTTTGGACTGAAAAAAAGGGCCCCCGACACTTTTCCCTCAAAGGGTTACTAAAAAAGCTAAAAAAACCCGGCCAAATAAAAAGGTTAAAGGCATGAAATGGATCAGAGAATTAAAAAGGGTTTTGGAAAAAGGAGTCATGGTATTTGGGAAGGGTTGTCAGGGGGCGCTTGGGGAAAAGGGGGGGTTTAAACGGGGGGCCCGCCCTAGGCCCTTTTTGCTGTTTTGGCTATTTTGAAAAACATAACGGGGGGGATAAAATCAAAAGGGGTTTTTGTTGGCAGATGTTTGGGGAAGTAATGAGAAGAATAAAAGGGGGAAAAATGGGGGCCAGGAGGTTCCAAAGGACCCTGGAAGGTACAAGCTGGCCCCAAAAAATGGCTTTGATTTTTAATCCCAAATCCCAAAGTCATGAAAAAGGGGGAAAGGGGGCAAAAAAAACCCCCGCAGCAAAATTTATGGTTTGGGGCCCAAAGATTTGCCCCCCTCACTAAAGGGGAAAAGTTGGGGGGGTTAAGAAAACAGGAGCATATTTTGGGGGGAAAATAAATCAGATAAATGCCGGGTAGGGGGTAGCAAACCAGGGATAGCTTTTGATTACTCAAAAAGGGGGTCGTTCAAGACATGTTTCCCTTTTACGTCGGGGTATGGAGAAATCCCAGCCCATTTTGGAACCCCAATTTGGGAAAGCAGTAAGAAATTAGGGAAAGTGAAAGGTTTGAACAAGACTTCCCGGGAGTCGGGGATTGTGAAAGAAAGAAAGGTTGGGGGGAAAATCCCCCTGACGACATTTGGAGGCCAGGGGAGGGTCAAGGGGACATGTAACAAAATTTAAAAAATATGCGAGAATAGAAGGGGTGGAAAAAGGGACGGGATTTTCCCAGAGAGGGGAAATTCCCAAAGAGGTAAAATTTTGGAAGTTGAAGATCAGTAAAATAAAAGGGGATTTTAAAGGAAAGTTTTTCTTAAAGTCATGGGTGTAATTTTGGGGTATTTCTAGAAATTTAAGTAGTGGAGGGGGAAAACCTTTATTTTTTTAAAGGTAGGTATGAAAAAAGCTAGGGGGAGGGGGAAAGAAAAGGAGGGCCCTAGTAGAAATAGTGAAAGGCGGGGCCAGGAGCTATGATTTGCCCCCTGCAACAAAAATAGGTGAGTAAAAATTAGGTGCTTAACAAAAAACCACACACAACACAAAATTTTGGAAATGCAAAGGAAAAGGAAGGCATAGCGAGACGGGAGAGAAAAGGGACTATATAGTAGGTACATTCATTTCTGGGGACCCAAAGGTTTGGTCTTTGATTGATTTTAAAATTTCCCCCACAGAACTGCAGGGGGCCCAAGGAGGAATATAAAGAGAGCAACAGGCAAGGGTGGGCAAATTTAGGGTACACCCCCCAACACCCTCACACCCCAAACCAAACACCCCAAAACACACCAACACAAACCCACCCCCCCCAAAACCCACCCCCCACCCACAAACAACATTGCGAGTTGGTGGCCAAGATGAGCTAACTCAGCGAGAAACTTTGGGTTTAAAGGGGGGGAATTTAAAACCACAGGGTTTTGGGCCGGGGAAAAAATGGGCACAGGGGGGGGCCCCGAAACATGGAGAGCAAAAAGTTGGATTTGGTGCGGGAAAACCTTGCCCAACATTTGAAGGGACACAAACCCAAGTGAAAAGGGGGGATGAACACCCAAAATTTGGACTTGTGTTAAAGGGCAGTTCGGGGACTTTGGGAGGACATCAGAAATGGGGCCCCCTAGGAGTAGCGGCTACGGGGGTTTGTGCTTTGAAACTTAGTTGTTTTTGCAATGGGAGATTTAAAAAGGGTGTTGAAGGGGAAAAAAAGGCGGGACTATAAAAGAGGGGGGACAAATGGGGGTTTGGGGAAATTTCCCTGCAGGGGGTTTCCGGGGGGCCCAGAAAAAACTGGCAGGAAACCCAGAAAAACAAAAATGATGGAAAAATTTTAACAAAAAAAATCCCAGGGAAGGAGTGGAAAAGGTTTACCCCAAAGGGTAACAGAAAAAAAAGGGGGGGAAGACCGAATAAACCCCCTCTAGGCTATTGACAAGTGCAATGGGAATGGAAATTTAAGAAGGCGAGAAACCCGAAAATAGGGGGGGATCAGTCGAAGACCCCAGGAACGGGATGCACGGGAAAGGGGAGGGGGCCCCAGGACAGTAAAAAAGGGACATACCCGGGGAAAAATCAAGCTGACCCGAAACTGTTTTTATCCCCCACACAGGGGGGGAAGGAAAAATTTCAAAAAACCAGGTGATCGATTGGGGGACAAAAAGGGGGAAAAAACTAAAAAAAATGATCAGGGGTAGGTGAGGAGCTAAAAGGAGATTTAAAAAAAGTTTTTCCCAGTGGGAAAGGGGTGGGGGGAAAGGGCGCCAAAAGGGGAAACTTTAAAGGGAGGGAATTAAAAACAAGTGTGGATGACATACGAAAAACCCAAAGAAGGAGATGCGAAGGGTAAGTGACCTTGATCCCTTTAAAGGCGATGGGGAGGGAAACATCCCCCCATGGGTCCTTGGGAAAAAGGGCAGAGATGTTTTGCTTTTTGGCCCCTCCCACAATCTTCAACAACCCTTTTTTGAAAACTTGGTTAAACTACCTGGAAAGGGGGGAAGAAAAGCAATGTAGCCCCCATTTTTAAGAAAGGAAAAACAAAAAGGGGGTTTACTAAACTACAGCCTGTGTTTTTGACATTTTATTGTGTGCAATTTTAAGGGGAGAGTTTATAGGAGGGAGGGGGTTGGAACACCGGGAAACGGAAAAAGATTAAAAAGAAAAACCGGGATGGGTTAGGGGAAGGAAAATCCTGTGCCCCAAACCCCCTGGGTTTTGAAAAGGTAAAAAAGTAAGACCGAGAGAGAGGGGGGGGGGTTTTTGTTTAAGGTTTTTTCTTAGACTGCGGAAAAGGTTTTTTGAAAAGGGTTTCCCCCAAGAAGTGGGGGGTTTCAGGCGCTTTAAAAAACAGGGAGGGACTCCCCAATTTGATCAGGGGAAAAATGCGGGGAAAGGGCGAAAACGGGGCTGATCCCGGGGAAGAGGTTTCACAGGGGGGCCGTGGCGGGGGGGTTCCACGGGGTCAGTTCTAGGCCCAGTGTTTTTTTGTAAATGGAAAAAATGAGGGGGGGGAATTTCAACTTAAAATTTTGCCCCAAATTTGAGTTTGATGTAAAGTTGATGAGAAAAATTTAAAAAATGGGGTGAGGTTGAGGCGGAATGCAAAAAAGACCCTGGACGGGCGGGGACATGTGGCCCAAAAATTTGGTTTCCCGAATTCCCCCTGCCAAATGCAAAGTCTTTAAAGTTTTGGGGAAGGGGCCCAAAAGAAGACGCGGCCCGGTATAGGCTAGATGGAAAAAGCAAACCAGCCCACCCCAAGGGGGAAAAAAATTGGAAAAAGTTGGGGGTGCCAAAATCACGAGCACTTTCCCCGGGAGGCCCACATAAACCCAAAAAAACTGCTCCCGGGGGATTGGGGCGCCGGGAAAACCTGGGAATAGCTTTCGATACCTTAAAAAGGAATGTTAAGGGACACTGTAACTGTTTTGTTGGGCCCATTGGAGAAATGAAGCCCCATTTGGGAAAACCCACCCCTGGTCAAGCAAGTAAAGAAGTTAGAGAAATTTAAAAGGTTTGCAACAAGGTGCCCCAGAGCTCGGGGGAATTTTTTGTACGGGGAAAAAGGGTTGGGGGAAAAATTCGGACGGGCGAAATGGAGGGAAAGGGGGGGGTCAGGGGGGGCCATGAAACGAATAAAGACCACTGCGAGGAATAGACAAGGGGGAAAGGGGTTTTAGAATTTTTCAGAGGGGAGAACAAAAAAAAGGGGGTCCCCAAACGGGAAAAGTAAAGACTAGAGAGCCCACGGGGAAACTTTTAGGAAGTATTTCTTCAGTAATGGAGTTTTTCCAAAGCCCCCCCCGGGGGGGGAATACCCTTGAAAGGGTGAAGTAGGGGAAAGGCGGGGAACCAAAATGTTTTAAAAAAGAGGTATGACAAAGTTTCGGAAGAGAGAGGGAGAGGACTAGTAGGATCAGGGGAAGGGCGGGGCCCCGGAGTTGGGCCCCGACCCCTGCAAATCAATTATTTTTTTAAAATTAGGGAGTACAACACAAAAAACCCAAACATCCCCAACACCACACCACAAACCACCCCACAACACAAAATTTTTATATATAAAAATATAATATATATATATAAAATATATAAAATATAATTAAATATATATTTTTAATTTTATATATTTATATTATTATATCGTTCCCCCGAATTGAAAAAGGGTTTCAATTAGCAAAAAAACTCATTTAAAATTAATTTTTTTTAAAAAAATTTTTTCTTAAGTTTTAAAGTTTTATTTTTTTTTTAAATTTGAGAAAAAATTTAAAATTTTTTGCCCCAAAAAAGGAATTTAAAAAAATTTAAACCCCCTTTTTAAAACCCAAGCGCAATTTTTTTTTACCCAACCCTTTAAAATATTTTTTATTTTTTTGTTTACAAAAATTTTAAATTTTTAAAAAAACAAAATAAAATGTATTTTTTTTTTTAGGTTCAAAAATGTTTTTTGGCAAAATTATTGCTTTAAAAAATTTTTTTTCACTTGTCCTATATGGAAAGTTGAGCTTTTGGCTATTTAAGGGGAAGGGGATCGCAAGTTTCCCATTCGGCCCCCAATATTATATGTATATATTTTTTAAAAATAAATTGTTTGTGATTTTATTATATTTTAAAAGTTTGTTGAGGGGGGTTTTCCCAAAAAAAAAGGGTTAAAATTTAAACCCTTAAAATTTACATTTCCACAATTGTCTGGATCATGAAAAAAAATATGGGTTCCCCTGCATGATTTTCTTGTAGGATTGGGGGGGCCGCAGATTTAAAGGTGATAAAATACATTGTGTTGTGTTGGAGCAGTAAAGGTTCTTTAGGGTTGGTTTCCTGGCTGCGCGGGTTTGGGGTGAATGATTTAAAATACTTGTTTGCTGATTTTGTGGGTATTGTTGGTTGCTAGTGATGGGGGGCTTCACGGCTGGAATTTCCGGGGCAAGGGTTTTCTTTAAAATTGTTTTGACCCCCTTTTTGTGTTTTGCATCCCACCTTGTTTTTGGGAACATTTAAAGCCCAAATGTAGACCGTATTGGTTTTTTGTGTTTCGCCGAAAATACACGAATTTTCGGGGTTAAAATTGGGGGCAGAAAAGGGTTTTGGGAGCCATGAAAGTCCCGAGGGTCTGGGGTTTCCGAGTCGCTTTCCCTTTTCCCGGTTTAGGGGAAACTTTTTTTGGGGAAGCCCCAGAGTGGATGTGTGCTCACACCCGGAAATGGGCAGTTCCCTATTTGATTTTTGACCCCTGAGCATTTTGGGCCCAGCCCCTTTTCCCCCGGGGGCCCCTCCCAGCTTGACGTTTGTAAACCCCAGTGCTGCACTGGGGGGTTTTTGGTGTGGACCCAAAAAGGGTTTTTTTCCATTCAGTGATGGCCTGGATGGGCTAGGGTCCTGTATTCTGTGGGGGTCATTGGGGTTTCCCGGAAAAAAATTTTGTCTTATCAAAAAGTTTGATGTATGGAAGAGGATGGGAAAAAGGGGGGTAGAAATCTGGGGGGAAATCTGTTTACTCCCCCCCCCCCAAGCTTGCCCGGGAAAAGGTGTGGTTGCACCACTGCCCTTTTTTCCAAGGGGGGAATTTTTCAATACATTTTCTGCATGGTCTTAAGGGGGGGAGTCATTTTCCCTTGATTTTTGGACTGCTGAAAGGGGGGGGGGCATCTCAGAAAGTGGGGTAATTTTGGGGGATTGACGGCACTGGTGAGTGGTAAAAGGCCTAAGTGTGTAAGGTTTTTTCTTTCTTTTTCCCACCCATCCGGGGTCTGAGACTTTTTTTTTGGGAAATCAGATGGGATGGCATTGGCCCCAAGAGGGGGCCCCAAGGGAAAGAGTGCTTTTTGGGTTTGGACCCAAGGGCCCCGGTGTTTTGGTTTTAAAACGGCGTTATATTCGGGGACCCTTTTCTTTAAAGAGTTATTTAATAAATGTGTTAAAATAAGGCAAAAAAATTTTTAACAAAAAAAAAATTTTTTTTTATTAACAATGGGCCTTTCCCCAACCCGGCGGGGGGTGGCGGGGAAAAAGGGAAAAACTTTCCCCAATCAATTCATCCATCAGGTTTTTCCCGGAAGAGCGCTTAATCATTATAAAACTGCAACATTAACACCCCCTTCAGGTGCGGGACACTTTTATTCCCTCCCCAGGAATAAAAGCCGGTCCGGTTCCCCTGAACCCCTTCATAAATTTTATTTGGCCCAACTCAACGCATGTAAAGTTTAAAAAATTTTTTGCCCCCAATTCGTGTTATCAACATGTCATGAATGCATTGCTGAAAGGTCAAGCCCTGCCTTTAAAAACCCCCATGGTAATAAATTTTTTTTATTGTTTTTATATGGACTTAAGTAAGGCTTTTGCCCAGGGTCCCACATCAGGGACTATTGGGGAAAAATTAAAGCACATGGTATAGGGGAAAAATTTTTTTTCCTGGTTGAGGCAGGGTTTTGGCCAAATAGGCAGCAGGAGTTTCCCTTAAATGGGGAAAAAAATTAGAGTGGCTGGGGGAAACGAGGGGGTTTTTAACCAGGGGTCAGTTTTGGGGGGCCCCCGGGTTTTGTTCACAATTACATAAACGCCCATAGTGAGGGCAAAAAGAGCGACCCCCGGAATTTTGCGTTTGACCCCAAAAATTGGGCCCGTCTTTTTTCATTCTGACGAGGACATTCGAGCACCCGGAAGTTTTAAATAGCTGGGGCAGTGGTGGAAAAAATTGGCAGATGCATTTTAAATATGGGAAAAAAATGCAAAGTTCAAAAATTTTTTGGAAAGGGGACAAAAACCCATGCCCATTTTTAAACAAAAATAATGTAGCCCTTAAAATTAGGGATTGCGAAAAAAAATTTAGGTTTTGGGTTTAAAGCATTTAATTTTTAAAACCCAAAAGGGAAACAGTTTTATAAGTGTTCGCAATAAAGCTAATGGGAAACCCTTGGGTTTCATATTTAAGGGCATAAAAATAGGGGGCCCTCAGGTTGTTCTTCAACTCTAAAACACCCTTTGGGGGTTGGGGCCTCTTTTAAATTTTAAAGCTGCACAGTTTTGGTCACCGTTTACGGAAAATGGTATAAATTCTTTTGGAAAAATGTCAAAGGAGGGAAAAGTTGTTTCCATGTATCGGGAAATTTTTCCCCTATGAGGAAAAAGCAAAGGGGCCCCCTTTTGAATTGCATCTCTAGAAAAAAGTGGGAATTAGGGGGGTTTATGTTGAGGTTTTATAAATGGAAGACAGGAATAAATAAAGGGGATGAAAATAGTGTGTGAAAAAAATTTCCCTGCGGGACTCGCAGAAAATGGTTTTTTGTTGGAAAAATTTAGATTCGGGAAAAGGTTATGGGAAAAGTAGGGGTTTTTTTAAATAGGGAGGGGGGTAGTGGAACAAATCCCGAGTACATTTTTTAAATTTTAGAGGCCAAAACGTTGGGGAGTTTTAAAAATAGGTTGGAAAATACTTTAGGGATGGGGGTTTGGGTGGGGAGGGGGACCTGATGTTGTGTTTTCCCCAAGGTTTCGGGTTGCCGTGTTCCCCTTAAGTCAATGGGACCTGACCGATGGGTTTTGGGTTGTTGGTTTAAGGGGGGTAGGAGACTTGGACCTGCCTGCAGGGGCCCAGTGGGCCCTTTTGCAGTGTTCCTTTTCTTATGTTTTATTTTTTAACCCTTTTAATGCCCGAACCCCCTTTCAACACCCCTTCAACTTTTCATCAGCCATGCTTAAACCCCCCCCTTTAAGAGCTTTTGGGTTTTAAAAAACTATATCTGACATTCCCCTTTTTGTTTCCCATGGGACAAATTTCTTTTTTTATGTTTAAAAGTGCCCCATTTTTTTTCCCCTCTTCTTTTTCTATGATTCACCTTTTTTCTTTCCCCCCATTCCCTGAAAAATTCCCTTTTCCAAAAACATTTTTTAGGGCATTCACCCCATACTTTTCCCCCCAAATTCTCATATCCAATCTTTGGTTTCCAAATTTTTTTTTGTTACCCTCATCCCCTTACCCCTTTCCCTTTGCTTTAAATTTACTTTTTTTTTTAATATTCCTTACCAAATATCCCCAAACCTCTCCCAATTCTCTTCGGAATTCTCAAAAACAGTGTATCGCAAAGGGTAACTGTGAAAAATCCCCCACAGGGGCATACACTTCCTTTTTAAAGGGTTTTCCTTTTTACGGGGGAAAAAAATCTCCTTTTACTCCTTTTAACCCTGGCCTCATTATCTATTAGAACTTTTCCCTTGCTTTCAAAAAAACCTGCCCCCTATTTAAAACTTTTGGAACTCTGCCCCCTTGGCCCCCCTATCCACCGGAAAACCCCTTTTCCCAAATCCTTTAAAATTGCTAAAAACCACTTTATTTTTTATCTAAATACTTTTCACTATTTTTGGCTTTGTAACATTTGATTAAACCCCCTTTTCCAAAAACCCTCATTTTTTTCCCTTTTGCGATCTTGCTTTCCTTCTTACTCAAAATTTACTTACCCACTTTTTTTTAACGGTTTCCCTTTCACACAAAAGGAAAATATCCCTGCTTTTGGGCCGACCCCAAAGGTTTACCTTCCCCTTTCCTTTCATTTATTAAATAAAAGCTTTGCCCAATCACAAAAAAATTACCCCCTTTTTTTTTAAATTTTTTTTTGGTTTTTTCCCTATCATTTACCCAGTGTTCACCCCCTTTTCCCCACAACCCCAACTCGCCTTTTTTCATTAAAAAAAAATGTTTTCCCCCTCGGGATACATGAAACCCAACAGTTCCCCTATCTTTTCAGTTTTTAAAACTTTCCCTAAAAAATTTTCCCCTTATCTTTCCATTTCTCAAACTCTCCCTTTAAAAATTTTCTTTTTTTAAAATTTTTAAATATCCTTTTCCTAGGCTTTTTTAAAATTTTTAAATCTCGCTTAAAAACTTTCTTTTTCCCTCAATAAAAATTTTTTAAAGGTTCACTACTTTATTTGTTCCCTTTTAACCTTCACACCTTTTTTAAACCTCTCTTTTCCCCAAAATTCCCCCCAAATTTGGGTTCATTTACTTTTTTAAAAAACCTTTCATATGCTTTTCTTTTTGTTTTAAAAATACTTTTCTTTCCCTCATTTTCACCAATGCCTACTTCCCCCCATCACCCACTACCCCAAAACCACATTGCTTGAGGTGGCAAAAGATGAGCTCACTCCAGTGAGCGAAAGTTGCTGGTTATGGGGGATTTAACCACTGGGAGAATGACTGGGAAAACCTGGAGCCACATGGGGGGTCCCGAAACATGGAGAGCCAAGATGTTGGACGAGGTGCTGGAAATCCTCATTGCAACCATCATGTTAGGACACTAACAGAGTGAGATGGGCGATGAAACAGCAAGATTGGGACATTGTGTTCACCCTGGGCAGTTCAGACTTTGAGGAATCACTTATGAAGAGTCCCCTAGGAGCTAGCGACTACGTGGTTCTGTGCTTTGAATACATAGTAGAGTTGCAAGTGGAGAGAGTAACAGGAGTTGAATGGGAAAAGCCTGACTATAAAAGAGGGGACTACATAGGGTTGAGGAACTTCCTGCAGGAGGTTCCGTGGGACAGAGAACTGGCAGGAAAGCCTGTAAACGAATTGATGGAATACGTAAACAACAAAATGCAAGGAGGCAGTGGAAAGGTTTATTCCCAAGGTCAACAGAAACAATGGGAAGACCAGAATGAGCCCCTCTATGAGCTCTATTGCACAAAGTGCAATAGAGAATGGAAAAGTACAGAAGGCAGAGAACACACGAAAATAGGGAGATCAGTCGCAGAGCCAGGAAACGAGTATGACAGGTAAGGATGGGAGGCCCATCGACAGTTTGATAAATGGACATAGCATGAAAATCAAGTCTGACCGAAACTGTTGTATAGCCGACATCAGGAGGAAGTACAACAGTCAAGTCAGGGATCAAGATGAGGACAGAAAAGTGGAGAACTCACAGAAATGATCAGGAGGTATGTGAGGAGCTAAACAGGAGATTTAAAAAAGTTTTTACAGTAGGACAGGGGCTGTGGGAAGACAGCACAGGAAGGGAACATCAAGAGGAATAGACTAAACAATGTGTTGGGATGACATACGGAAACAACCAAAGATGGAGATGCAGAAGCTGCTAAGTGACCTTGATACCTCAAAGGCGCACTGAGACCGGACAACATCCCCCAGGTAGGTCCTTAGTGAAGGAGCTGAGATGCTGTGCGTGCCCCTAACCACAATCTTCAACACATCCCTTGAAACAGGTAAACTACCTGAGAAATGGGAAGACCGCAAATGTAGTCCCATATTTAAGTAAGGAAAACAGAAATGAGGTATAAAACTTCAGAACTGTGTCTCTGAATGTATTGTGTGCAAAGTCATGGAGATGTTTATAAGGAGGAGAGTGGTGGAACAACCTGGAACGGTTAAAAGAATTGTAAATGAAAACCCAGGCATGGGTTCATGGAAGGATAATCTGTGTCCCAAACCTCCTTGGAGTTTTATGAAAGGGTAACAGAGTAAGGACACGAGAGAGTGGGGTGGGTTGATAGCGTTCTTCTTAGTATGCAGCGAAGGCCTTTGACACAGTTACCCACAAGAAGCTGGAGGATCTGGCGCATATAACAGGAGGAGGGCACCACTGCAATTGATCAGGGGAAGAATACTGACAGGGAAGGCAGCAAAAGAGGTCTGTACGTGAAGAGGTTATCCCCAGTCGGGCGCCTGGTGACGAGCGGGGTTCTCACAGGGGTCAGTTCTAGGACCAGTGCTATTTTTGATATATTGCGAACGACATGATGGAAGGAATAGATCTGAGTCCTGTCCTATTCGCCCCCCACAGATGATGTGAAGTTTGAATGAGAAGAATTAAATCGGATGAGGATGAGGCCGGAATGAAAAGAGACCTGGACAGGTGGACAAAATCGTGGTCAGAACTGGCTTCTCGAAAAATATCAATCTGCCAAATGCAATGTCTATGAAGATTTGGGAGGGGCAAGAAGAACCGCGACAGAGTATAGGCTAGATGGACAAAGACCTTACAGACCTCACTCAGGGAGAAGCCTTGGAGGGTGACCTTAACACGAGCACGTACCGGAGGCACTCATTCAACCAAATATAACTGCTGGCTGTCTTAACGGGCGCCTGGGAAACCTGAGATAAGCGTTCCGATACCTTAATAAGGAATCCGTTCAAGACACTGTACCACTGATATGTTAGGCTATTACTGGAGTATGCAGCACCAGTCTGGAACCACACTGGTCAAGCACGTCAAGAAGTTAGGAAATTACAAAGGTTTGCAAAACAAGGCTAGTCCAGAGCTCAGCGTGGAATGTGTACGAGGAAAGGTGAGGGAATCGGACTGACGACACTGGAGGACAGAAGGGTCAGGGGAGACATAATAACGGACATACAAGACATGCGAGAATAGACAAGCGGATAGAGATAGAAGTTCCAGAGAGGAGGACCACAGAAACAAGTGGTCACAACTGGAATCTGGAAGACTCAGACGAGTCACAGGGACGTTAGGAAGTTATTCTTCAGTATAGAGTTGTCAGCAAGTGGAAATTAGCTAGCAAGTGAAGAAGTGGAGGCAGGAACCATAAATAGTTTTTAGAAAGGAGGTATGACAAAGTCAGGAAGCGAGAGGGAGAGGACCTAGTAGCGATTCAGTGAAGAGGCGGGGCCAGGAGCTTGTCTCGAACCCCTGCAACCTCAATTATTTGAGTACAATAGGTGAGTACACACACACACACACCACACACACACACAACACACCACCACACACACACACACCACATATATATATTATATACTATATTATATATTATATATATATATTTATATATTTATATTTATAAAATATATATATATATATATTTATATATATATATAAATAATATATCGTGCCGAATATGTATAAACTGGTTAATTTACAAGAACTCATTTAAAAATTAAGTCCTTTCTAAATTTTCTCTTTAGTTTTTAAAGTTATATTTTTTTCGTTTATTATTGATGTAAAAATTTATTTAATTTTGCACCAAAAGGAACTTAGAAAACTTAACCTAACATTTTTAACAAGCGAATTTATTTTAGCCTAACCCAATTAAATATATTTTAGATTTGTTTACATTAATGTTAATATTAACAAACACAATGAAATGGAATTTTTTTGTTTGTTGGTTCAGAATGATTTTGGCGAATTATTGCATACACAAATTTTCATTGTCCTATATGGCAGATGACGTTTGTTTTTAAGCCAACGATCGCAAGTTTGCCTATTGGACCATTATTATAATGTATTTATATTTAAAAATCACTTGTTTCGTGATTTTATTACTTTATAGACTGCTTGTTCGAGGCGCGGTATTCAAACAGGAAGGCTGAAATTAATCCTTGAAATACCACTGCCCAACAAGTCGTCCTGGATCATGAGAAAAACATTATAGTTCAGCTGCATGCAATGATTTTGTAGGATTGGTGGCGCAGAGTTAAGGTGATGAATACATGTGTTGTGTTGACGCTGTACAAGGTTCGTAGGGTTTGTGTCCTGGCCTGCCGCAGGTTGGTGAATGATTTTAAATCACTTGTTTGCTGGGTTGTGGGTATTGTAGGTTGCTAGTGTTCGGGGCTCCCTCACGGGGGTCATCCAGCTGTAGCAAGGGTTCTCTTTATAATGTCGTTGACCTCTTGTGTCTTGCATGCAGCCTCTGCATTTTGAACTGTTATGACATGTAGACCGTATATTGGTCTGGCTTGTGCTCGCCGCTAATTCACGTATAGTCGGTGTGGATGGGGCAGCTAGGTTAGACCATGCAGTACCGAGGGTCATAGGGTCGGTCGCGTTCCCTTTGGATATGGGAAACTGTTTGAGAGGAAGTCCCAGAGTGATGTGTGCTCACAGCATGGAAATGGGCAGTCTCCTAATTTGATGTTGCAGCCTCTGAGCATGTTAGGCCTGCGCCTTTCAGCAATCGGGCATCCCTGCTTCCTGACTGTTTGTGAGCCAGGCTGCACTGGGTTTGGTGCTGGAGCAGCAGAGTTTCCATCAGTGATGGCACTGGATTAGCTAGGGTCCTGTTTTCTGCTGAGTCACTGATGTTTTCCAGGAAGAATTTGTCTTTTATCAACTCCGTTTGATGCTATGGAGAGGATAGGAATGCTGTGTAGAGCAATCTGGGAGGATCTGCGTACTCCAGCCCCAAGCTTGTACCGGACATGTTGTGGCTTGCAAACCACTGTCCATCTTCATGGGATTGTTTCAATCACGCTCTAGCACTGGTCTTAGGTGTAGACGTCATATTCCTTGTGTTTTGGGACTGCTGAAGGCTGGGGAGCATACTGAATGTAGGTAAGTTTCGGGATATTGACAGGCACCTGGTGAGTAGGTGAGGCATCTTGTGTTGTCATGTCCTTTCATCTGCTTTCATCATCGGAGGTCTGAGACTTTTTTTCTAGGATCAGATTCGATGGCATTTGGACCCAAGAGGGGCGCCAAGGAGAATTTAAAAATTGTAACTTTCTTGTGATTATTACAAAACACCCCTGATTTTTTCAAGGGTACTGAAACTCCCGCTACTGGATTTATGGGTTGAGGCGGCCAACGAGAGCCTTTGGTTGATCGGGGCCCCGATCCCACAATAATCGCACAGCCCGGCCCGGGTTAACCCCCAACCCCTTCCCGGGGGATAATCCAGGCATTTCAACTCCTCCCCTATGTTCTGACCTCCCTCCCCGATTTGGTTTTTGAGCCACAGTAAAACTGGTTATCAGGGATCCCAGTCCGGCAGGCCCTCGGTGTTGACCCCAACTCTCCCAGGATCTGTGTAGTTGATGAAAGGTTGGGGCAAAAACAGGCCTTTATTAAAAATTCTTGGTAAAAGGTTCCAGGGGGTTTTGTAAAACCACGCGTGCCCAGTGCTCATGTGCCTGGGGTATCTCCGTGTTTTCCCAGTCTCTTCTCTAACTTTAATTTTGCCCTCCCCTTACGATTATTTCCTCATGCGTTTGGGAACCGGGATAGTTTTCTGCTGGAACTTTTTGGGTATCCCCAAATTCTACACCAAGCGGGGACGTTATGATTAATTCTATGTCCTGTCTTTGTGTTTTCCTGAAAACTACTTTACATCTTGGGGAAAAATAGTCCTAACGGGTCAATGGTTATTAATACCTACGGTTCTCCAGAGGTACTAAGGCCCTAGCGGCTTTGGAAATATAGTATGTTTGATTGCCAAGTTTATTTACAGGGATACCATGAAGTCGCAAACCCTGTGGTTCCCCACGTAACCCTGCCAGAAATCCACTTTCTCTCCTTTTGGGTTCCCCTCCAAAGCATTTAAAATCAAAACAACTTTCAGGGTCCCCGTACCATACGGGTTGAAAATCTAATAAAACTTTTTTGCAGAAAAAAGAAAAAACCCTGTATATTTGAATCTTATGTTTATTAGTTTTATACTCGGGGCACCCTAAGTTACTGTGTTTTGTTTTTTCACATTTTGGCAACTTAAATTTTAGGTTTAAAGTGTATCCCCCTCAGTGGAACCAAAAATATACCGATTTTTGGTTTAAAATCAGTCCAACACTTGTATATCTAGTGTTTATTGTGTAAAACCAATAACTTACTTACTTTTACAGTTAACACATGGCAAAGTATAAATTTAAGTGTTATAGGTATACCCCAAAGATTGGCCCACCCTGGATAATAGATGTTTTTTATTGGTTTTTTAAGTGACCTAGATACAATTTATGGGGTACTGTGACCCTAGTAAAATAGGGGTTATAAAAACATAAGAAATAATAAAAAAACTTTCTGCGGGAAAAAAAGCCACTATATTGGTACAAGTCAAGTTTACACGGGCCCCTTATAACATATGAAATGTCAATCAGGGCACCTTGATTAAGGAGGAACACGGCAACCCTGTAACATATTTAATCGGGATCCAGTCACCCAAACCCCCATATGTTATTTATCCCAACCTATTTTAAAGTAAAAGTTCCTGGCCCCTATAACTTTTTTGGAGTTTGTTACTCATCCACCTATTACAAAGATATTTCCCTAATCCCCTAATCTAATTTTTAATTAAATACCAGGGGGCACCTGTCTAGTGTATTTTAGAATATCACCCTTATTATTCTGTTTATTTAAACCCCAAACATTCCCCTAGTATCTATTTTCTTTCTAAAGTGTAAGATTAAGGTTTAGTTATCCTAAGGGATTCTGATACAATGGGATCCACTTGCACCTTTTGTAATTTTTCTCGGGGCCCTAGTATGTTATAGGGTATACTACAGTGGCACCCTAGTATACATAGTGTTATAGTGTATAGTACAGTGGCCACCCTAGTATACATAGTGTAATAGTGTATACCACAGTGGCACCCAAGTAACATAGTGTTATAGTGCATACCAAAAGTGGCACCCTAGTATACATATGTTATTTGGTAACCACAGTGGAAACCCTAGTATACATAGTGCTATAGTGTATACTACATGGCACCCTAGTTTACATAGTGTTATAGTGTATACTACAGTGGAAACCCTAGATACATAGTGTTATAGTGTATCCCACAGTGGCACCCTAGTATACATGTGCTATAGTGTATACTACAGTGGCCCCCTAGTACATAGTGTTATAGTGTATACCACAGTGGCACCTAGTATACTTTGTGTTTTATAGTGTATACTACAGTGGCCCCTATATACATAGTGTTATAGTGTATACTACATTTGGCACCCTTGTATACTAGTGTAATATGTTTTATTTACAGTGGCACCCTAGTATACATAGTGTTATAGGTATACTACAGTGGCAACCTAGTATAACTTTAGTGTTATAGTGTATACTACAGTGGCAACCCTTGTATACATAGTGTTATAGTGTATACTACAGTGGAAACCCTAGTATACATAGTGTTATAGTGTATACTACAGTGGCCCCCTAGTATACATAGTGTTATAGTGTATACTACAGTGGCACCCTAGTATACATAGTGTTATATGTATACTACAGTGGCCCCTTGTTTTACATAGTGTTATAGTGTATACCACAGGGGACCCCTAGTATACATAGTGCTTAGTGTATACTACAGTGGCACCCTAGATACACATAGTGTTATAGTGATACCACAGTGGCACCCCTAGTTATACATAGTGTTATAGTGTTACACAGTGGCCCCCTAGTATACATAGTGTTATAGTGTATACTACAGTGGCACCCTTGTATACATAGTTTTTATAGTGTATCTACAGTGGCACCCTAGTATACATAGTGTTATAGTGTATACACGTGGCACCCTAGTATACATATGTTATAGTGTATACTACAGTGGCACCCTTGTATACATAGTTTATAGGTATACTACAGTGGCACCCTAGTATACATAGTGTTATAGTGTATACTACAGTGGCACCCAGTATACATAGTGTTATAGTGTATCCCTTACGTGGCACCCTAGTATACATAGTGTTATAGTGTTCTACAGTGGCACCCTTGTATACTTAGTGGTTAGTGATATCCAACAGTGGACCCATAGTATTCATAGTGCTTTTGTGTATTCTACAGTGGCACCCTAGTATACATAGTGTTTAGTGTAAAACCACAGTGGCACCCTAGTATCTAGTGTTATAGTGTATACTACAGTGGCACCCTAGTATAATAGTGTTAGTGTTTTCTACAGGGGCACCCTTGTATACATAGTGTTATAGTGTATACTACAGTGGCACCCTAGTATACATAGTGTTATAGTGTATACTACAGTGGCACCCTTGTATACATAGTTTTTATAGTGTATACTACAGTGGCACCCAGTATACTTTAGTGTTATAGTGTATACTACAGTGGCACCCTTGTATACATAGTGTTACAGTGTATACCACAGAGGTACCCTAGTATACATAGTGTTATAGTGTATACCACAGTGGCACCCTAGTATACATAGTGTTATAGTGTATACCACATTGGCCCCCCTAGTATACTAGCTTTTATAGTGTATACCACAGTGGAAACCTTAGTATACATAGTGTTATAGTGTAACAACAGTGGCACCCTAGTATACATAGTGTTATAGTGTATACTACAGTGGCACCCTTGTATACATAGTGTTATAGTGTATACCACAGTGGCACCCTAGTATACATAGTGCTATAGTGTATACTACAGTGGCACCCTAGTATACATAGTGTTATAGTGTATCCACAGTGGCACCCAGTATACATAGTGTTATAGTGTATACTACAGTGGCACCCTAGTATACATAGTGTTATAGTGTATACTAAAGTGGCACCCTTGTATACATAGTGTTATAGTGTATACTACAGTGGCACCCTAGTATACATAGTGTTATAGTGTATACTACAGTGGCACCTTGTATACATAGTGTTATAGTGTATACTACAGTGGCACCCTAGTATACATAGTTATAGTGTTTACTACAGTGGCACCCTTGTATACATATGTTACAGGGGTATACCACAGAGGTACCCTAGTATACATAGTGTTAAGTGTATACCACAGTGGCACCCTAGTTTTACATAGTGTTATAGTGTATACTACAGTGGCACCCTAGTATACATAGTGTTATAGTGTATACTACAGTGGCACCCTAGTATACATAGTGTTATAGTGTATACTACAGTGGCACCCTAGTATACATAGTGTTTATAGTGTATACTACAGAGTACCCTAGTAAAACATATTTGTTTATAGTGTATACCACAGTGGCACCCTAGTATACATAGTTTTTTTATGTGTATACTACAGTGGCACCCTAGTATACATAGTGTTATAGTGTATACTACAGTGGCACCCTAGTATACATATGTATAGTGTAAAATACAGTGGCACCCTTGTATACATAGTGTTATAGTGTATACCAGTGGCACCCTAGTATTACATAGTGCTATGTGTATACCACAGTGGCACCCTAGTATACATAGCGAAATAGTGTATAGTACAGTGGCACCCTAGTTACATAGTGTTATAGTGTATAATACAGTGGCCCCCTAGTATACATAGTGTTATAGTGTATACCACAGGGAAACCCCTAGTATACATAGTTTTTACAGTGTATACTACATTTGGCACCCAAGTATTATAGGTTATAGTGTATACTAAAAGTGGAAACCCTAGTAACATAGAGTTTTTGTGTATACCACAGTGGCACCCTAGTATACATAGTGTTATAGTGTATGCTACAGTGGCACCCTAGTATATATAGTGTTATAGGGTATACTACAGTGGCACCCTAGTATACATAGTGTTATAGTGTATAGTACAGTGGCACCCTAGTATACATAGTGTAATAGTGTATACCACAGTGGCACCCAAGTATACATAGTGTTATAGTGCATACCACAGTGGCACCCTAGTATACATAGTGTTATAGTGTATACTACAGTGGCACACTTGTATACATAGTGTTATAGTGTATACCACAGTGGCACCCTAGTATACATAGCCTTATAGTGTATACTACAGTGGCACCCTAGTATACATAGTGTTATAGTGTATACCACAGTGGCACCCTAGTATACATAGTGTTTTAGTGAAATACCACGGTGGCACCCTAGTATACATAGTGTTATAGTGTATACCACAGTGGCACACAAGTATACATAGTGCTATAGTGTATACTACAGTGGCACCCTAGTATACATAGTGTTATAGTGCATACCACAGTGGCACCCTAGTATACATAGTGTTACAGTGTATACCACAGAGGTACCCTAGTATACATAGTTTATAGTGTATACCAAGTGGCACCCTAGTATACTATGTTTATGTGTATCCCACAGTGGCACCCTAGTATACATAGCATTATAGTGTATACCACAGTGGCACCTTAGTATACATAGTGTTATAGTGTATACCACAGTGGCACCCTAGCATACATAGTGTTATAGTGTATACCACAGTGGCACCCTAGTATACATAGTGTTATAGTGTATAAACAGTGGAAACCCTAGTATACATGTGTTATAGTGTATACCACAGTGGCACCCTAGTATACATAGTGTTACAGTGTATACTACAGTGGCACCCAAGTATATATAGTGTTATAGTGTATACTACAGTGGCACCCTAGTATACATAGAGTTATAGTGTATACCATTTGGCACCCTAGTATACATAGTGTTATAGTGTATGTACATGGCACCCTAGTATATTAGTGTTATAGGGTATACTACAGTGGCACCCTAGTATACATAGTGTTATAGTGTATAGTACAGTGGCACCCTAGTATACATAGTGTAATAGTGTATACCACAGTGGCACCCAAGTATACATATGTTTTTAGTGCATACCACAGGGCCCCCTAGTATACATAGTGTTATAGGTTACTACATGGCACACTTGTATACATAGTGTTATAGTTTTATCCCACAGTGGACCCTAGTATACATGCCTTAAAGTGTATACTACAGTGGCCCCTAGTAAACATAGTGTTAAGTGTATACCACAGTGGCACCTATATACATAGTGTTTTAGTGTATACCACGGTGGCACCCTAGTATACATAGTGTTATAGTGTATACCACAGTGGCACACTAGTATACATAGTGCTATAGTGTATACTACAGTGGCACCCTAGATACATGTGTTTTTAGTGCATACCACAGTGGCACCCTAGTATACATAGTGTTACAGTGTATACCACAGAGGTACCCTAGTATACATAGTGTTATAGTGTATACCACAGTGGCACCCTAGTATACATAGTGTTATAGTGTATACCACAGTGGCACCCTAGTATACATAGCATTATAGTGTATACCACAGTGGCACCTTAGTATACATAGTGTTAGTGTATCCCACAGTGGCACCCTAGCATACATAGTGTTATAGTGTATACCACAGTGGCACCCTAGTATACATAGCGTAATAGTGTATAGTACAGTGGCACCCTAGTATACATAGTGTTATAGTGTATAATACAGTGGCACCCTAGTATACATAGTGTTATAGTGTATACCACAGTGGCACCCTAGTATACATAGTGTTACAGTGTATACTACAGTGGCACCCAAGTATATATAGTGTTATAGTGTATACTACAGTGGCACCCTAGTATACATAGAGTTATAGTGTATACCACAGTGGCACCCTAATATACATAGTGTTATAGTGTATGCTACAGTGGCACCCTAGTATATATTACCTGGAGTTTACCTGGAGAGAGTTCCGGGGGTCAACGCCCCCGCGGCCCGGTCTGAGACCAGGCCTCCTGGTGGATCAGAGCCTGATCAACCAGGCTGTTGCTGCTGGCTGCACGCAAACCAACATACGAGCCACAGCCCGGCTGATCCGGAACTGACTTTAGGTGCTTGTCCAGTGCCAGCTTGAAGACTGCCAGGGGTCTGTTGGTAATCCCCCTTATGTGTGCTGGGAGGCAGTTGAACAGTTTTCGGGCCCCTGACACTTATTGTATGGTCTCTTTAAAGTGCTAGTGACACCCCTGCTTTTCATTGGGGGGATGGTGCATCGTCTGCCCAAATCTTTTGCTTTCGTAGTGGGTGATTTTCGTGTGCAAGTTCGGTACTATCCCCTAGGATTTTCCGGTGTATATAATCATGTATCTCTCCCCCTGCGTTCCAGGAATACAGTTTAGGAACCTCAAACGTCCCAATAATTGAGGTTTTATCTCCGTTATCCGCGCCGTGAAAGTTCTCTGTACATTTCTAGGTCGGCAATTTCCCCCCTGCCTTGAAAGGTGCTGTTAGTGTGCAGCAATATTCCAGCCTAGATAGAACAAGTGACCTGAAGAGTGTCATCATGGGCTTGGCCCCCCCTATTTTGAAGGTTCTCATTATCCATCCTGTCATTTTTCTAGCAGATGCGATTGATACAATGTTTTTGGTCCCTTTAAGGGGAGATCCTCCGACATGATCACTCCCAGGTCTTTGACGTTGGTGTTTCGCTCTTTTTTGTGGCCAGAATTTGTTTTGTACTCTGATGAAGATTTAATTTCCTCATGTTTACCATATCTGAGTAATTGAAATTTTTCATCGTTGAACTTCATATTGTTTTCTGCAGCCCACTGAAAGATTTGGTTGATTTTCTGCCTGGAGCTTTGCAGTGTCTGCAATGGAAGACACTGTCATGCAGATTCGGGTGTCATCTGCAAAGAAAGACACGGTGCTGTGGCGACATCCTTGTCTATGTCGATATAAAGGGTGAGGAACAAAATGGGAGGATACTGTCCTTGTGGAACAGAGCTTTTCACCGTAGCGGCCCCGGGCTTTACTCTGTTGACGACTACTCTCTGTGTTCTGTTAGTGAGGAAATTATAGATCCATCGACCGACTTTTCCTGTTATTCCTTTAAGCAAAGCATTTTGTGCGTATTTTCGCCATGGTCACACTTGTCGAAGGCTTTTTTCAAAGTCTGTATATATTACTCTGCATTCTTTTTGTCTTCTAGTGCATTTAGGACCTTTTCGTAGTGGTCCAATAGTTGAGAAAAGACAGGAGCGACCTGTTCTAAACCATGTTGCCCTGGTTGTGTAACTGATGGGTTTCTAGATGCGTGGTGATCTTGCTTCTTAGGACCCTTTCAAAGATTTTTATGATAGGATGTTAGTTCTATTGGTCTGTAGTTCTTTGATGTTCTTTACTGCCCCCCTTTTTGGGGTGGGGTATGTCTGTTTTTTTAGTAACTGTGGGACGACCCCGTGTCCTGCTCCCTCTCCATAGGATGGAAAAGGCTCGTGATAGGGGCTTCTTGCAGTTCTTGATGAACCACAGAGTTCCATGAGTCTGGCCCTGGGGCAGAGTGCATGGCATGTATTTATCGCCTGTTCGAAGTCATTTGGCTCAGGATAACATCGATAGGCTTGTGTTAATCAAATTTGTGGCTCTCTCATAAAAAATTTTATTTTGATCTTCGACTCTCAGTCTGGGTTTGCGGCTTGCTAAAAACTGAGTCATATTGGGACTTTAGTAGCTCACTCATTTCCTTGTTGTCATCTGGGTAGGACCCATCTTGTTTAAGTAGGGGCCCAATACTGGACGTTGTTCTCGATTTTGATTTGGCATAGGGAGAAGAATACTTTGGGTTTCTTTCGATTTCATTATGGCTTTTAGTTCTTCCCGCATTCCTGACTCCTAAAGGTTCTTTTAGCTTAATTCGATGCTTTCTATTTCTCTGACCAGTGTCTCCCTACGCATTTCAGATATATTGACCTCTTTTAGCCGCTCTGTTATTCTTTTCCGTCGCCTGTAAAGGGAGCGCCTGTCTCTTTCTGTTTTACATCTACTCCTCCTTTTTCTTAGAGGAATAAGCCTTGTGCATACATCGAGTGCTACCGAGTTAATCTGTTCTAGGCATAAGTTGGGGTCTGTGTTGCTTAGTATATCTTCCCAGCTTATATCGGTTAGGACTTGGTTTACTTGGTCCCACTTTATGTTTTTGTTATTGAAGTTGAATTTGGTGAATGCTCCCTCGTGACTAATCTCCTTATGTCGGTTATAGGGTATACTACAGTGGCACCCTAGTATACATAGTGTTATAGTGTATAGTACAGTGGCACCCTAGTATACATAGTGTAATAGTGTATACCACAGTGGCACCCAAGTATACATAGTGTTATAGTGCATACCACAGTGGCACCCTAGTATACATAGTGTTATAGTGTATACTACATGGCCACACTTGTATACATAGTGTTATAGTGTATACCACAGTGGCACCCTAGTATACATAGCCTTATAGTGTATACTACAGTGGCACCCTAGTATACATAGTGTTATAGTGTTTTACCACAGTGGCACCTAGATACTTGTGTTCTAGTGTTACCACGGTGGCACCCTTAGTTACATAGTGTTATAGTGTATACCACAGTGGCACACTAGTATACATAGTGCTATAGTGTATACTACAGTGGCACCCTAGTATACATAGTGTTATAGTGCATACCACAGTGGCACCCTAGTATACATAGTGTTACAGTGTATACCACAGAGGTACCCTAGTATACATAGTGTTATAGTGTATACCACAGTGGCACCCTAGTATACATAGCGTTATAGTGTGTACCACAGTGGCACCGTAGTAAACATATTGTTTTAGTGTATACTACAGTGGCACCCTAGTATACATAGTGCTATAGTGAATACTGCAGTGGCGCCCTAGTATACATAGCATTATAGTGTATACCACGGTGGCACCCTAGTATACATAGTGTTATAGTGTTTTACTACAGTGGCACCTAGTATACATAGTGTTTTAGTGTATACTACAGGGCCCTAGTATACATAGCGTTTTTAGTGTATACTACAGTGGCACCCTAGTATACATAGTGTTATAGTGTATACCACAGTGGCACCCTAGTATACATAGTGTTATAGTGTATACCACAGTGGCGCCCTAGCATACATAGTGTTATAGTGTATACCACAGTGGCACCCTAGTATACATAGCATTATAGTGTATACCACAGTGGCACCTTAGTATACATAGCGTTATAGTGTATACCACAGTGGCACCCTAGTATACATAGTGTTATAGTGTATACCACAGTGGCACCCTAGTATACATAGCATTATAGTGTATACCACAGTGGCACCTTAGTATACATAGCGTTATAGTGTATACCACAGTGGCACCATAGTAAACATAGTGTTATAGTGTATACCACAGAGAAGCTGCAGATGCTGTCCTGGGAGACAGTAATGGTGAAGCTGGAGATTTTGTCCAGGTAGTCGGGAATTATACGTAGGAAGGAATACATACAAATGATCTCATAGGAGACAGGAGCCGTAGTGGGGAAACAAGTGTAGTCAAAGATAAGATAAAACCAATATTGCAAACTAGAGATACCACTGGAAATAGTAAACAAGAGGACTCCAATAGCTATAGTGAGGATATATTACCAAAAACAACTGGTGGGAGCTCCATTGTTGGTGCGAGGGAGGCTAGGAAAAAGACAGGTAAACATTCACCAACAGGGAATACAGTCACAGAAACCCAAGGAAACGGAAACCAAGCCTGTGCACATACTATGCACTTGGTATCTGCAGACATATGAAATCTGGAAAAACAGACGGGACGTGCAACTATGACCACCCTAGAAAATGCCGCGCCCATATGACAACAGGAAAATGCAAACTCCTCTCCTGTAAGCTTTTTCACCCTGAAATGTATTCTTCTTCAGTACAGGAAAGACTGCGCTATAACTTAAATTGCCAGGCACACCATCTAAAGGGGACAAAAAGATACAAAACATCCAAGATCCAACATCCAACATCGAAGATCATAATGAATTTTTTATGAGAGAGCCACAGAATTTGGTTAACACAAGCCTATCCGATGTTATCCTGACTCCAAATGACTTCGAACAGGCGATAAATGACATGCCCATGCACTCTGCCCCAGGGTCAGACTCATGGAACTCCGTGTTCATCAAGAACTGCAAGAAGCCCCTGTCACGAGCCTTTTCCATCCTATGGAGAGGGAGCATGGATACGGGGGTCGTCCCACAGTTACTAAAAACAACAGACATAGCCCCACTCCACAAAGGGGGCAGTAAAGCAACAACAAAGAACTACAGACCGATAGCACTAACATCCCATATCATAAAATCTTTGAAAGGGTCCTAAGAAGCAAGATCACCACCCATCTAGAAACCCATCAGTTACACAACCCAGGGAAACATGGGTTTAGAACAGGTCACTCGTGTCTGTCTCAACTATTGGATCACTATGACAAGGTACTAGATGCACTAGAAGACAAAAAGAATGCAGATGTAATACATACAGACTTTGCAAAAGCCTTCGACAAGTGTGACCATGGTGTAATAGCGCACAAAATGCGTGCTAAATTAATAACAGGAAAAGTCGGTCGATGGATCTATAATTTCCTCAATAACAGAACACAGAGAGTAGTCGTCAACAGAGTAAAGTCCGAGGCAGCTACGGTGAAAAGCTCTGTTCCACAAGGCACAGTACTTGCTCCCATCTTGTTCCTCATCCTCATATCCGACATAGTCAAGGATGTCAGCCACAGCACCGTGTCTTCCTTTGCAGATGACACCCGAATCTGCATGACAGTGTCTTCCATTGCAGACACTGCAAGGCTCCAGGCAGACATCAACCAAATCTTTCAGTGGGCTGCAGAAAACAATATGAAGTTCAACGATGAGAAATTTCAATTACTCAGATATGGTAAAGACGAGGAAATTAAATTTTCATCAGTGTAGAAAACAAATTCTGGCCACAAAATAGAGCGAAACACCAACGTCAAAGACCTGGGAGTGATCATGTCGGAGATGCTCACCTTCAAGGACCATAACATTGTATCAATCGCATTTGCTAGAAAAATGACAGGATGGATAATGAGAACCTTCAAAACTAGGTAGGCCAAGCCCATGATGACACTCTTCAGGTCGCTTGTTCTATCTAGGCTGGAATATTGCTGCATACTAACAGCACCTTTCTAGGCAGGTGAAATTGCTGACCTAGAAAATGTAGAGAGAACCTTCACGGCGCACATAACGGAGATAAAACACCTCAATTACTGGGAGCACTTGAGGATCATAAACCTGTATTCCCTGGAACGCAGGCGGGAGAGATACATGATTATAAACGCCTGGAAAATCGCAGAGGGACTAGTACCGAACTTGCACACGAAAATCACTCACTACGAAAGCAAAAGACTTGGCAGACGATGCAACATCCCCGCAATGAAAAGCAGTGGTGTCACTGGCACGTTAAGAGACCATACAATAAGTGTCAGGGGCCCGAGACTGTTCAACTGCCTCCCAGCATACATAAGGGGGATTACCAATAGACCCCTGCCAGTCTTCAAGCTGGCACTGGAAAAGCACCTAAAGTCGGTTCCTGACCAGCCGGGCTGTGGTTCGTACGTTTGTTTGTGTGCAGCCAGCAGTAAGAGCCTGGTTGATCAGGCTCTGATCCACTAGGAGGCCTGGTCACAGACCGGGCCGCGGGGGCGTTGACCACCGGAACTCTCTCTAGGTAAAGTCCAGGTAAACAGTGGCATCCTAGTACACATAGTGTTATAGTGTATACCACACGGGCACCCTAGTATACATAGTGTTATAGTGTATACTACAGCGCCACCCTAGTATACATAGTGTTATAGTGTATACCACACTGGCACCCTAGTATACATAGCGTTATAGTGTATACCACAGTGCTACCCAAGTATACATAGTGTTATAGTGTATGCCACAGTGGTACCCTAGTATACATAGTGTTATAGTGTATACCACAGTGACACCCTAGTATACATAGCGTTATAGTGTATACCACAGTGCCACCCTAGTATACATAGTGTTATAGTGTATGCCACAGTGGCACCCTAGTATACATATAGTTATAGTGTATACCACAGTGACACCCTAGTACACATAGTGTTATAGTGTATACCACAGTGGCACTTTAGTATACATAGTGGTATAGTGTATACCACAGAGGCACCCTAGTATACATAGCGTTGAAGTGTACACCACAGTGGCACCCTAGTATACATAGTGTCATAGTGTATTCCACAGTGGCACCCTAGCATACATAGTGTTATAGTGTATACCACAGTGGCACCCTAGTATACATAGTGTCATAGTGTATACTACAGTGGCACCCTAGTATACATAGTGTCATAGTGTATACTACAGTGGCACCCTAGTATACATAGTGTTGTAGTGTATACTACAGTGGCACCCTAGTATACATAGTGTCATAGTGTATACCACAGTGTCACCCTAGTATACATAGTGTTAAAGTGTATACTACAGTGGCACCCTAGTATACATAGTGTTATAGTGTATACTACAGTGGCACCCTAGTATACATAGTGTTATAGTGTATACTGCAGTGGCACCCTAGTATACATAGTGTTATAGTGTACCACAGTGGCACCCAAGTATACATAGCGTTATAGTGTATACTACAGTGGCACCCTAGTATATATAGTGTTATAGTGTATACTACAGTGGCACCCTAGTATACATAGAGTTATAGTGTATACCACAGTGGCACCCTAGTATACATAGTGTTATAGTGTATGCTACAGTGGCACCCTAGTATATATAGTGTTATAGTGTATACTACAGTGGCACCCTAGTATACATAGTGTTATAGTGTATAGAACAGTGGCACCCTAGTATACATAGTGTTATAGTGTACCACAGTGGCACCCTAGTATACATAGTGTTATAGTGGATACCACAGTGGCACCCTAGTATACATAGTGTTATAGTGTATACTACAGTGGCACACTAGTATACATAGTGTTATAGTGTATACCACAGTGGCACCCTAGTATACATAGCGTTATAGTGTATACTACAGTGGCACCCTAGTATACATAGTGTTATAATGTATGCCACAGTGGCACCCTAGTATACATAGTGTTATAGTGTATACCACAGAGACACCCTATTATACAAAGTGTTATAGTGTATACCACAGTGGCAGCCTAGTATACATAGCGTTTTAGAGTATACCACAGTGGCACCCTAGTATACATAGTGTTCTAGTGTATACCACAGTGGCACCCTAGTATACATAGTGTTATAGTGCATACCACAGTGGCACACTAGTATACATAGTGTTATAGTGTATACCACAGTGGCACCATAGTATACATAGTGTTATAGTGCATAACACAGTGGCACCCTAGTATACATAGTGTTACAGAGTATACCACAGTGGCACCCTAGTATACATAGCGTTATAGTGTATACCACAGTGGCACCCTAGTATACATAGCGTTATAGTGTATACTACAGAGGCACCCTAGTATACATAGTGTTATAGTGTATACTACAGTGGCACCCTTGTATACATAGTGTTATAGTGTATACTACAGTGGCACCCTAGTATACATAGTGTTATAGTGTATTCCACAGTGGCTCCCTAGTATACATAGTATTATAGTGTATACCACAGTGGCACCCTAGTATACATAGCGTTATAGTGTATACTACAGTGGCACGCTAGTGTACATAGTGTTATAGTGTATACCACAGTGGCACCCTAGTATACATAGTGTTATTGTGTATACCACAGTGGCACCCTAGTATACATCGTGTTATAGTGTATACTACAGTGGCACCCTAGTATACATAGTGTTATAGTGTATACTACAGTGGCACCCTAGTATACATAGTGCTATAGTGAATACTGCAGTGGCGCCCTAGTATACATAGTGTTATAGTGTATACCACAGTGGCACCCTAGTATACATAGTTTTATAGTGTATACCACAGTGGCGCCCTAGCATACATAGTGTTATAGTGTATACCACAGTGGCACGCTAGTATACATAGCATTATAGTGTATACCACAGTTGCACCTTAGTATACATAGCATTATAGTGTATACCACAGTGGCACCATAGTATACATAGTGCTATAGTGTATACCTCAGTGAAGCTTGAGGTGCTGTCCTGGGAGACAGTAATGGTGAAGCTGGAGGTGCTGTCCTGGGAGACAGTAATGGTGAAGCTGGAGGTGCTGTCCTTGGAGACAGTAATGGTGAAGCTGGAGATTTTGTCCAGGTAGTCGGGAATTTTACGTAGGAAGGAATACATATAAATGACCTCATAGGGGACAGGAGCCGTAGTGGGGAATCAAGTGAAGTCAAAGATAAGATAAAACCAATATTGCAAACTAGAAATACCGCTGGAAATAGTAAACAAGAGGACTCCAATAGCAATAGTGAGGATATATTACCAAAAACAACTTGTGGGAGCTCCATTGTTGGTGCTAGGGAGGATAGGAAAAAGACAGGTAAACATTCACCAACAGGGAATACAGTCACAGAAACCCAAGGAAACGGAAACCAAGCCTGTGCACATACTATGCACTTGGTATCTGCAGACATATGAAATCTGGAAAAAACAGACGGGACGTGCAACTATGACCACCCTAGAAAATGCCGCACCCATATGACAACAGGAAAATGCAAACTCCCTTCCTGTAAGTTTTTTCACCCTGAAATGTGTATTTCTTCAGTACAGGAAAGACTGCGCTATAACTTAAATTGCCAGGCACACCATCTAAAGGGGATAAAAAGATACAAAACATCCAAGATCCAACATCCAACATCGAAGATCATAATGAATTTTTTATGAGAGAGCCACAGAATTTGGTTAACACAAGCCTATCCGATGTTATCCTGACTCCAAATGACTTCGAACAGGCGATAAATGACATGCCCATGCACTCTGCCCCAGGGTCAGACTCATGGAACTCCGTGTTCATCAAGAACTGCAAGAAGCCCCTGTCACGAGCCTTTTCCATCCTATGGAGAGGGAGCATGGACACGGGGGTCGTCCCACAGTTACTAAAAACAACAGACATAGCCCCACTCCAAAAAGGGGGCAGTAAAGCAACAGCAAAGAACTACAGACCGATAGCACTAACATCCCATATCATAAAAATCTTTGAAAGGGTCCTAAGGAGCAAGATCACCACCCATCTAGAAACCCATCAGTTACACAACCCAGGGAAACATGGGTTTAGAACAGGTCGCTCCTGTCTGTCTCAACTATTGGATCACTACGACAAGGTCCTAAATGCACTAGAAGACAAAAAGAATGCAGATGTAATACATACAGACTTTGCAAAAGCCTTCGACAAGTGTGACCATGGTGTAATAGCGCACAAAATGCGTGCTAAATTAATAACAGGAAAAGTCGGTCGATGGATCTATAATTTCCTCACTAACAGAACACAGAGAGTAGTCGTCAACAGAGTAAAGTCCGAGGCAGCTACGGTGAAAAGCTCTGTTCCACAAGGCACAGTACTTGCTCCCATCTTGTTCCTCATCCTCATATCCGACATAGACAAGGATGTCAGCCACAGCACCGTGTCTTCCTTTGCAGATGACACCCGAATCTGCATGACAGTGTCTTCCATTGCAGACACTGCAAGGCTCCAGGCGGACATCAACCAAATCTTTCAGTGGGCTGCAGAAAACAATATGAAGTTCAACGATGAGAAATTTCAATTACTCAGATATGGTAAACACGAAGAAATTAAATCTTCATTAGAGTACAAAACAAATTCTGGCCACAAAATAGAGCGAAACACCAACGTCAAAAACCTGGGAGTGATCATGTTGGAGGATCTCACCTTCAAGGACCATAACATTGTATCAATCGCATCTGCTAGAAAAATGACAGGATGGATAATGAGAACCTTCAAAACTAGGAAGGCCAAGCCCATGATGATACTCTTCAGGTCGCTTGTTCTATCTAGGCTGGAATATTGCTGCACACTAACAGCACCTTTCAACGCAGGTGAAATTGCTGACCTAGAAAATGTAGAGAGAACCTTCACGGCGCGCATAACGGAGATAAAACACCTCAATTACTGGGAGCGCTTGAGGTTCCTGAACCTGTATTCCCTGGAACGTAGGCGGGAGAGATACATGATTATATACACCTGGAAAATCCTAGAGGGACTAGTATCGAACTTGCACACGAAAATCACTCACTACGAAAGCAGAAGACTTGGCAGACGATGCAACATCCCCCCAATGAAAAGCAGTGGTGTCACTAGCACGTTAAGAGACCATACAATAAGTGTCAGGGGCCCGAGACTGTTCAACTGCCTCCCAGTATACATAAGGGGGATTACCAACAGACCCCTGGCAGTCTTGAAGCTGGCACTGGACAAGCACCTAAAGTCTCTACCTGACAAGCCGGGCTGTGGCTCGTATGTTGGTTTGTGTGCAGCCAGCAGCAAGAGCCTGGTTGATCAGGCTCTGATCCACCAGGAGGCCTGGTCACAAACCGGGCCGCGGGGGCGTTGACCCCCGGAACTTTCTCCACGTAAACTCCACGTCTCCAGGTAAACACTCTTTGTGCAGATATCCAAGAATTATCTACAAGTAGTATTAAAACAGGGAAATGTTTTTGGGTATGCCCAAATGATATCAATCTGTGGACTAAAATTACATTGGTATTAAAAGAGGATAACATCAAAGCAGCCTTCATAGAAAACCTGGACGCATTCTATAACAGATGGGAAAATAGAAAGTCTAGGCTATTTGGTGACATCACCCTTGGTGTGGAGGCTGTCCTGGCCGACAGTAAGTGTATGACTGGCCATGTAGTCAGAAACTGTAAGGCTGGAGGTGCTCTCCTGCCAGACAGTAACTGTGAGGCTGAAAGTGCTGTCCTGGTAGACAGTAACTGTGAGGCTGGAGGTGCTGTCCTGGTAAACAGTAAGGGTGAGGCTGAGGGTGTTGTCCTGGTAGACAGTATATTAATGCATATTAATGGCCTCGAGGGAGACAGGAGCTGTAGTGGGGAAACATGTATAGTCAAGGACAAGATAAAACCAATATTACAAACTAGTAATAGCACAGGAGATAGCAAACAAGGGCACTCCACTAGTAACAGTGAGGATATATTACCAGAAACAACTGGTGAGAGCTGCATTGTTAGTACTAGTGGGGATAGGAATGAGAGAGGAAAACATGCACCAACAGGGAATACAGTCACAAAACTTCAGGGCAAAGGGGGAAACCCAAAGCCTATGCACATATTATGAAACTTGATTTCTGCAGGCATGGGCCCATCTGGAAAAACAGATGGGACTTTGCAACTTTGCCCCCCTAGAAAATGCGGTGCCCTTTATGACAACAGGAAAATGCAAAACCCCCTTCCTGTAAGCTTTTTCATCCTGAAATTTTGTCCTCTTCAGTACAGGAAAGACAGTGCTATAACTTAATTGCCGGGCCCACACCATCTAAAGGGACAAAAAGATACAAACATCCAGGTCATGGGAAACCTGGGTAGCCACAGCCACTCAAGAGGGAGAGGTTTTTTAGTGCCAGGAAGAAAAAAAACTTTCAGGAAATGGCAGAAATCGTACACCAAATCCAGTCATTTCTGGAGTGGAATCACAGTCGATGGCCTCCACTCCAAGCCAACAGATACAGATATTAGTGCCGAAAAAAAGTCCCCTCCAGTACCACCAATACCACCAGTCCGATGATATTCTTCTTTGCAAATATACAAGGTCTAATGCCAGCAACGAAACAAAAATACCTTTCATCCGTGGACTGTTTGCAGAAGCAAAGGCAATGTTCGCGACTTTCACAGAGACCCACATAAAGGGGTCGGTCGGCCTGTATATCGCAGAGTCACTTGTTTGCACAGAACTGCTAAATGCCTTCAAGGATGTAGTTGAAGTTTTAGCAGTAAAGATCGAGAACCAAAACCTAGTCATTGTGGTAGTCTACAAGCCTCCGGATGCAACGTACCAACAATTCCAGGAACAGCTGTTGAAAATTGACCACTGTCTGGAAAATCTTCCAGCTTCTGCTCCCAACATCTTGCTCCTGGGGGATTTCAACTTAAGGCACCTAAAATGGAGGAATATAGCAAATAATGTTGTTGCAGTGATAACACCATCCGGTAACTCAGACGAGAACTCACACACACACACGAGCTTTTAAATTTCTGCACAAAATTCAACTTTAACCAGCAAATGATTGAGCCTACTAGACTAGAGAATACACTAGACCTCATCTTCACTAACAGTGATGATCTGATACAAAATGTCACCATATCAAAAACAATATACTCGGATCACAACATAATCGAGGTTCAGTCACGTTGGAGCCTTCACCAAATTCAACTTCAATAACAAGAACATAAAGTGGGACCAAGTAAACCAAGTTCTAAATTACATAAACTGGGAAGATAGACCAAGCAACACAGATTAACTTGGTGGCACTCGATGTATGCTCACGACATATTTCTTTAAGAAAAAGGAAGAGTTGATGTAAAATAGAAAGAGACAGGCGCTCCCTTTACAAGCGACGGAAAAGAATAACAGAGCGGCTAAAAGAGGCCAATATATCTGAAATGCGTAGGGAGACACTGGTCAGAGAAATAGCAAGAATCGAACTCAAGCTAAAGGAATCTTATAGGAGTCAGGAATCGCGGGAAGAACTAAAAGCTATAAATGAAATCGAAAGAAACCCAAACTATTTCTTTTCTTATGCCAAATCAAAGTCGAGAACAACATCCAGTATTGGATCCCTACTTAAACAAGATGGGTCCTACACAGATGACAGCAAGGAAATGAGTGAGCTACTCAAGTCCCAGTATGACTCAGTTTTTAGCAAGCCGCTAACCAGACAGAGAGTCGAAAATCTAAATGAATTTTTTTATGAGAAAGCCACAGAATTTGGTAAATACAAGCCTATCTGATGTTATCCTGACACCAAATGACTTCGAACAGGCGATAAATGACATGCTAATACACTCTGCCCCAGGGCCAGACTCATGGAACGCCGTGTTCATCAAGAACTGCTTTTAACATCCTATGGAAAGGGAGCATGGACACTGGGGTCGTCCCACAGTTACTAAAAACAACAGACATAGCCCCACTCCACAAAGGGGGAAGTAAAACAATAGGAAAGAACTACAGACCGATAGCAGTAACATCCCTTATCATAAAAATCTTTGAAAGGGTCCTAAGAAGCAAGATCACCACCAATCTAGATACCCATCAATTGCACAACCTAAGGCAACATGGGTTTAGAACAGGTCGCTCCTGTCTGTCCCAGCTAGTGGATCACTACGTCAAGATCCTAGATACACTAGAAGACAAAAAGAATGCAGATATAATACACACGACAAGTGTGACCATGGAGTAATAGCGCACAAAATGCGTGCTAAAGGAATAACAGGAAAAGTCGGTAGATGGACCTATAATTTCCTCACAAACGGAAAACAAAGAGTAGTAGTCAACAGAGTAAAGTCTGAGGCGGATACGGTGAAAAGCTCTGTTCTGTAAGGCACAGTACTCGCTCCCATCTTGTTCCTCATCCTCATATCGGACAGACAAGGATGTCAGCCACACCACCGTGTCTTCCTTTGCAGATGACACCCGAATCTGCATGACAGTGTCTTCCATTGCAGACACTGCAAGGCTCCAGGCGGACATCAACCAAATCTTTGAATGTGCTGCAGAACACAATATGAAGTTCAACGATGAGAAATTTCAATTACTCCGATATGGTAAACATGAGGAAATTAAAACTTCATCAGAGTATAAAACAAATTCTGGCCACAAAATAGAGCGAAAAACTAACGTCAAAGACCGGGGAGTGATCATGTTGGAGGATCTCACCTTCAATGCCGATAACATTGTATCAGTCGCATCTGCTAGAAAAATTTCAGGATGGATAATGAGAACCTTCAAAACTAAGGATGCCAAGCCCATGATGACACTCTTCAGGTCCCTTGTTTTATCTTAACTAGAATACTGCTGCACACTAATAGCACCTTTCAAGGCAGATGAAATTGCTGACCTAGAAAATGAACAGAGAACCTTCACGGCACACATGATGGAGACAAAACACCTCAATTACTGGGAGAGCTTGCAGTTCCTGAACCTGTACTCCCTGGAACGCAGGCGGGAGAGATACATGATTATATACACCTGGAAAATCCTAGAGGGACTAGTACCGAACTTGCACACGAAAATCACTCACTACGAAAGCAAAAGACTTGGCAAACGATGCAACATCCCCCCAATGAAAAGCAGGGGTGTCACTAGCACGATAAGAGACAACACAATAAGTGTCAGGGGCCAGAGACTGCTCAACTGCTTCCCAGCATTCATAAGGGGGATTACCAATAGACCCCTGGCTGTCTTCAAGCTGGCATTGAACAAGCACCTAAAGTCAGTACCTGACCACCCGGGCTGTGGCCCGTATGTAGGATTGTGTTCAGCCAGCAGAAACAGCCTTGGTGATCAGGCTCTGATCCACCATGAGGCCTCTGGCCGCGGGGGCGTTGACCCCTGGAACTCTCTCCAGGTAAACTACAGGTATATGCAGGGATTTTAAACCAGTGACCACACTTGACAAAAACTCAGGGAGATGTTTTTGGGTCTGCACAAACGAGATACACCTGTATGAGAAAATTAAATCTATAATAAAAGAGAAGAGCACCAATAAAAGATCCTTCTTGAAAGACATGCGATCTTGGTATGACAGCTGGGAAAATACAATAGGTTGTAGGGATAGGGCTGTCTTGGACAGTACTCCTGAGGGTGCTAGTGTATTCTTGGAGGAAAGTGCGCCAGAGGGTTTTAGTGATGTCCTAGAAGACAGTGCTTGAGGGGGTACTAGTGTTGTCCTGGAGGACAGTGAAGACAATGCTATTCAGTCCACAGAGGTTCAAAATAGAGATACTGCTGGAGATGGATCAAAAGGGGATGATGCCTCAGGGAATAGTGACGACACACTACCAGCAAAACCTGGTGGAAGCAATGATGTCTGTACAGGGTGAAAGATAAGGAGGAAACAGGAAAAATAAATGCACCAGCAGCGAACACAGGTACATTAAATCCTAGGAAACAGAATTACAATCTTTGTATCTGCAGGCACGGTATATCTGGTAAAACAGGTGGGACTTGCACCTTTGATCATCCCTAAAATTGCCGCACCAGTATGACAACAGGAGAGCGCAACTTCCCCTCCTGTAACTTATTTCACTCAGAAATGTGTCAGTCATCAGTCCATGAAAGAAAATGTTACAACGCATACTGCCAGAAACACCACCTAAAGGGGACTAGAAGACACAGACCAGCTAGACTATGGGAAACAAAAGAGGGAAGTCACAACCTCCAGGGACAGAGGTATTTTTAGGGCCAGGAGGGAAAAAAAGACTGGCAAGAAATGACAATAATCCTACACAAACTGAATTGAAGGTTTATAAACTACAGGATGAGGCAGTTATGGTAAGATATAAACAACTATTGTAAGAAAGATGGGCGAGTGGGAATAGGCAATGTGGTTGAAGAGGTAAGGGGTAGATTTAAGAATGTAATGTTAGAGTGTTTATCAGAAGTTTGTGGTTACGGGATAGTGGGTGATGGAGGGAAGTAGAGCGATTGGTGGAATGATGAGGTAAAGAGAGTAGTAAGACACAAAAAGATAGCATATGAGAGGTTTCTACAAAGTAGAAGTGACGCAGAGGGAGATGTGGAGAGAAAGAGAGGTTAAGAATGTGGTGAATGTTAAGGGGAAGCAAATGAGAGAGTAGGTGAGATGCTATCAACAAATTTGGTTGAGAATAAGAAAAGTTTTTGGAGCGAGATTAATAAGTTAAGGAAGCCTAGGGAACGGATGGATTAACATTTAAAAATAGAAGAGTTATTAAAGGGAGAGTTAGAGATATTGAAAAGATGAAGGGAATATTTTGAGGAACTGTTAAATACTGATGAAAATAGGGAAGCTGTGATTTCATGTATCGGCCGAGGAGGAATAACATTTTGTAGGGGTGAGGAAGAGCGAGTTGTGAGTGTGTGGGGAAGTGCGTGAGGCAGTGGGTAGAATGATAGGATAAAGACAAAAATATTAAAAGCAGGTTGGGATATATATAGTTGTGGATTGGTCAGTGCTTTTATTTAATAAATATATGGAAGAGGGTAAGGTACCTAGGGATCGGCAGAGAGCATGCATAGTTCCTTTGTGTGAAGGCAAAGGTGAAAAAAGAGAGTGGTGTAAGTATTAAGAGTAAGAAGGAGAGCAAGATCGCAAAGGAACAATGAGGCTTTAGGAAAGGTAGGGGGTGTGTAGATCAAGTGTTTACAGCGAAACATAGGTGACAGTATTTAGATAAAGGTAAATGGTTTTTGTAGCATTTAGGTTTGGGAAAAAAGGCGTTTGAGGGGGTGGATGGGGGATGCAATGTGGCGATGTTGAAATGTATGAATAGGAGGCAGGTTACTGAAAGCAGTGAAAAGTTCAAATGAGGATGTGGGGCTCGATTAGAGTATGTAAAAAGAGGGAGATTTTTTCCCAAAAAAAAGTAGCCTTAGATAAGGAGTGTGATGTGCTGTGGGGTTGTCAAGTTTCTTTGCTGATGCGTTTGTGTTTTGGGAGTTCGAAGAGAGGTTGCAGGGTTGGTGGGAATATAAAAAAAAAAAAGTGAAGTGAATATGGGAAGGAGAAAGTTGAGAGGATAACAAAAATTAGGAAACAAAGATTGGATATGAGATTGGGGGAGGAGTTGGAGGAGGTGAATGCAGTAAGTGTTTTTGAGTAATGTGTCAGCAGATGGGTCTATAAAAGTGAGGTGAATTTAAGAACTGAAGAGGGGAATAGATGAGTGGTGCACTTGGGAGTTATAGGAAAAAGAACTTTGTCCAGGGAAGCAAAAGGGGCAATGTAGAAAAGTATGTTATCCCAAAACGTCTTATGGGGGTGTAAAGCATGAGGATGAAAGTTGAAGGGGTTTTTGAGGCGGTTTGGACATGTAGAGAGGGTTGAAGTGGTTAATGGAGGTTTTATGTGTGAGGGGCTTGGACTTTCAGCAATGCATTCGTGAGCATATTGTAGAGGAAGGGGGAAAAATATTTTTTAGAGTTGACTGCTTTTGGGGAGTGTGGAAAGGTAACATTTATGAAGGGATTCAGGGAACCCGTGAGGCGGACTTGTTTCCCTGGTGGGGAAAAGTCAGTGTCTGCACTTGAAGGAGGTGTTAATGTTGCAGTTTTATAACTGTAGTGTAAGCGCTCTTCTGGCAAGACAGTGATGGAATGAATGATGGTGAAAGTTTTCCTTTTTCTCGCCACCCTGCCTGGGTGGGAGACGGCCGATGTGTTAATAAAGAAAAAATGTTTATGTTTGTTAAAATTTTCTTGTTTATTTACACATATAATTAATAATTTTAACGAATGTGATACTTGAATTAAAACTAAAACAGATTAAATTTTTATATATTTCAAACAGATTTTCGCGCACTAATAAAATTAATGCAATATTTTTGTCAGTAATTATTTGTTATATCTATAATGACACAGTAGGTGAAATAGGGAAATTTGTGAACCCTTCCCCTGTGTGGGGTCCGGTGGAGTGTGATGTTGCAAGACTTGCTGCACCCTGTAGAAAGCCTCGTTGCAAGCTCGTTGCAAGCCTCGTAGTAAGCCTCGTTGAAAGCCTCTTAAAGCTTCCTCAACCCGAGCTGGGATATTTGAAATTTTTTAATGAAAAATTAAATGTTGAAAAAAATAAACAAAAAAAAAAAAAAAAGGCGAAAACAAGGGGCTTCATAAAGGTAGTGTGACCATAAAGGGTTGTGTGCCCCATAAAGGTTTGTGTGCCCCATCAAGGTAGTGGACCCATCAGGTAGGGTACGCATCAAGGTAGTGGACCATCAAGGCAGTGTGACCCTCAGGTAGGTGACCCATCAGGTAGTGTGCCCATCAAGGTGTGGACCCATTAAGGTATGTGCCCCATCAAGGTAGTGTGACCTCAAGGTAGTGTGCCCAGGTAGTGTGACCCATCAAGGTAGTGTGACGCATCAGGTAGTGTGCCCCATCAGTCAGTGTGACCCCCCAAGGTGTGTGCCCCACAAGGTAGTGTGACCCATCAAGGTGTGTGACCATAAAGGTGTTGACCCATAAAGGTAGTGGGCCCTGAAGGTAGGGGCCCCATAAAGGTAGTGTGACCTGTCAAGGTAGTGGCCCATAAAAAGTAGTGTGCCCCATCAAGGTAGTGTGACCCATAAGGTAGTGTGCCCATAAGGTAGTGGGGCCCCTCAGGTAGCGTTGACCCATCAGGTGTGTGACCCATAAGGTAGTGGGGACCTAAAGGTGTGTGACCCGTCAAGGTGTGGGGCCATCAAGGTAGGGGCCCCTTTAAGGTAGTGTGACCCTCAAGGAAGTTTGACCCTAAGGTAGTGAGACCCATAAGGTAGTGTGACCCATAAAGGGTAGTGTGACCCATCAAGGTAGGGGGGGACCATCAAGGTAGGGGGACCATCAAGGTGGTCCCCGTAGGTAGTGGGCCCCCATAAAGGTAGTGTAAACCCTCAGGTAGTGTGACCCTAAAGGTAGTGTGCCCCCTCAAGGTAGTGTGCCCCATCAAGGTGTGTGCCCCATCAAGGTAGTGTGCCCCCTCAAGGTAGTGTGCCCCTTCAAGGTTTGGGACCTATAAAGGTAGTGGACCCATCAAGGAGGGTGACCATCAGTAGGTGCCCCATAAAAGGTAGTGTGACCCGTAAAAGAAGTGGACCCTCAAGGTAGTGGACCCATAAAGGTAGTGTGACCCGTTAAGGTAGTGTGCCCCGTAAGGTAGTGGGACCTATAAGGTGTGGGGGACCGTCAAGGAGTGTGACCCTCAAGGAGTGGACCCATCAAGGTAGTGTGCCAATAAAGGTAGTGGGCCCCCTAAAGGTAGTGGACCCGTAAGGTAGGTGACCCATAAAAAGTAATGTGACACATAAAGGTTGTGTGACCTCAAGGTAATGGGACCCATAAAGGTAGTGGGACCCCATCAAGGTGGGGGCCCCCTAAAGGTAGTGTGCCCCGTCAAGGTAGTGTTCCCCATCAAATAAGTGACCCATCAAGGTGGTGACCCATCAAGGTAATGGGACCCTCAAGGTTGGGACCCATAAAGGGTAGGGGGGACCATAAGGTAGTGTACCATCAAAGTAGTGTGACCCGTCAAGGTAGTGGCCCCATCAGGTAGTGTGCCCAATCAAGGTGTGGACCAATAAATAGTGTGCCCCCGTCAAGGTAGTGTGACCCTTTAAAGTAGTGGAACTTATCAAGGTAGTGTGCCCATTAAGGTAGTGGAATCATCAAGGTAGTGGGCCCCATCAAGGTGTGGGGACCGTCAAGGTAGTGGGCCCCATCAAGGTAGTGTGCCCGTCAAGGTAGTGGGCCCCATCAGGAATGTGACCATCAAGGTAGGGGGACCCTCAAGGTAGTTGACCGGGTAAAAGGTGTGTGACCATAAAGGGTTTGGGGACCCATAAGGTAGTGTGACCGTCAAGGTTGTGGGACCCTTTCAAGGTAGTGTGACCCATAAAGGGTAGGGGGACCCATCAAGGTAGTGTGCCTCAAGGTAGTGGGACCCATAAAGGTAATGTGACCATCAAGGTGGGGGCCCCATCAAGGTAGGTGACAGTCAAGGTAGTGTGACCCATCAAGGTAGGGGGGCCCCATCAAGGTGGTGGGCCCCCATTAAGGTAGTGTGTTTTCCAAGGTAGTGGGACCATCAGGTATTTGTGACCCATCAGGTAGGGGGCCAATCAAGGTAGTGTGACCATCAAGGTGTGTGCCCGTAAAGGTAGTGTGATCGTCAAGGTATGTGACCCATGAGGTAGTTGCCCCCTGAAGGCGTGTGAGCCTTGAAAGGTAGGTGCCCTCAAGGTAGTGTGACCCTCAAGGTGTGTGACTCCTCAGGTAGTGTGACCCATCAAGGTAGTGTGACCCAAAGGTAGTGTGATCCTAAAGGTAGTTGCCCCCTCAAGGTAGTGTGACCATAAGGTAGTGTGACCCTCAATGTAGACGACCCATTAAGGTAGTGTGACCCCATCAAGGCAGTGCGCCCCATCATGTAGTGTGACCCATGAAGGTAGTGTGCCCCATCAAGTGAGGACTCATAAAGGGTGGTGCCCCAAAAGGTAGGTAAATATAAAGGAGGTGCCCCATGAAGGTTTGTTACCCATCAAGGGTAGTGGGCAGATCAAGGTAGTGTGTTCCATAAAGGTAGTGAGACAATCAAGTAGTGTGCCCCAATCAAGGTAGGTGAAGCTAAAGGTAGTGGTCCCATCAAGGTAGTGTGACCCTCAACGTAGTGTGACCCATTAATGTAGGGACCCATCGGGTAGTGGACCCATCAAGGTAGTGCGACCCATAAAGATATTGTGCCCCCATCAAGGTATTTTGGCCTAAGGTATTTTGGGGGACCCACAAGTTTTGTGACCCTCAGGTGTGGGGACCATAAAGGTTTGGACCCATCAAGGTAGTGTGACCCACAAGGAGTGTGACCCGTCAAGGTAGTGTGCCCCGTATGGTTGTGCCCAATCGGGTTTTAGTGTGACCATCAAGGTTGTGACCCTTTAAGGTAGTGGAAAACTTATAAAGGTGTGTGACCCCAAGGTGTGGGACCCCTCAAGGTATTTGTGCCCCGTAAGGTAGTGGACCCAAGGTAATGTGACCCCAAGGTAGTGTGACCATAAGGAAAGGGACCCTCAAGTAGTGTGCCCCGTCAAGGTAGTGGGCCCTTTTAAAGGGTAGTGTGATCATAAAGTAGTGGGACTCATCAAGGTAGTGTGACCCGTCAAGGAGTGGGCCCCCATCAAGTAGTGTGCCCCGTCAAGGTGTGGGACCCATAAAGGTAATGTGCCATCAGGTGGGGGACCCATCAGGTGTGTCCAGTCAGGTACTGTGCCCCTCAAGGTAGGTGCCCTCATGGTAGTGGGCCCCATCGGGTTTTGTGTGATCATCAAGGTGGGGGGCCCCATCAAGGTAGTGGACCCATCAAGGTAGTGGGACCCTCAAGGCAGGTGACCCTTCAAGGGTGTGCCCCGTCAGGTAGTGTGATCGTCAAGGTAGGTGCCATGAAGGTAGGTGACCTAAAGGCAGGTGAGCCATGAAGGTAGTGTGCCCCAAAAGGTAGGTGCCATCAAGGTAGTGGACCCTCAAGGTGTGTGCCCATAAGGTAGTGTGCCCCATAAAGGTAGTGAAAAACCCATCAATGTAGCCGACCCATTAGGAGTGTGACCCATCAAGCATTGCGACCCATCAGGTGTGTGACCCATGAAGGTGTGGACCATAAGGTAGAGTGACTCTAAAGGTAGTGTGCCCCATAGGTGTGTGCCCCTAAAGGTAGTGTGCCTTTAAGGTAGTGTGACCCATAAAGTATTTTTTTTCCCACAAGGTAGTGGGACAGATCAAGGTAGTGTGATCCTCAAGGTGTAGACCAATCAAAGTAGTGTGCCCAATCAAGGTAGTGTGAAGCATAAGGGTGTGTGTAAATCAAGGTGTGTGACCCATCAACGTAGTGTGATCCTTTAAATGTAGTGTGACCATAAAGGGTGTGGACCATCAAGGTGTGCGACCCATAAAAGGTATTGTACCCAAAAGGTATTTTGCCCCATAAAAGGTAGTGCGACCATCAAGTTATTTTTGCCCCTCAAGGTAGTGTGACCCATCAAGGTATGTAACCCATCGAGGTTAGTGCGACCCATTGGTAGTTTGACCATAAGGTAGTGTCCCCCAAAGGGTGTGTGACCTAGCAAGGTGGGTGGCCCATAAAGGTAGTGTGCCCATGGGTAGTGCGCCCCTCAAGGTGTGTGACCCATAAGGTGTGGACCCATAAAGGTAGTGGCTTCAAGGTAGCATGACCCTCAAGGTGGTGTGACCCATCAAAGGTTTGTGTAACCCATCTGGTAGGCGACCTTAAGGTAGTGCGCCCCATCAAGGTAGTGGCCCCATAAGGTAGTGTGTCCCATCAAGGTAGTGCCCCCTCAAGGCAGTGTGGCCCCCATCAAGATAGAGGACCTTCAAGGTATGCGACCCTTCAAGGCAGTGGACCCGTAAAGTAGTGCGACTGATCAAGGTAGTTGAACCGTCAAGGTAGTGTGGCCATAAAGGCAGGTGCCCCCATCAAGGTAGTGGCCCAATCAAGGTAGTGCGACCCTCAAGGTGTGTGCCCCTAAAGGTAGGGGGAACCATAAAGGGTAGTGTAAACCATAAAGGTAGTGTGACCATCAAGGATTGTAACCCATAAAGGTTAGTGCGACCCCTCAAGTTAGAGTGACCCCAAGGTAGTGCGCCCCATCAAGGTAGTGTGACATTAAAGGTGTGTGAACCATTAATTTCGTGTGACCCATAAAGGTAGTGGGGCCCTTCAAGGTAAAGTGACCATCAAGGTAGTGCGACCATCTAGGTAGTGTGACCCATAAATTTCGTGTGCCCCACCCCAATGGAGTGCGACCCATCAAGGCAGAGGACCATTAAAGGTAGTGCGACCCATCAAGGTGTGGACCCATAAAGGGTAGGTGCCCCATAAGTAGTGCGACCCCATAAAGGTAATGCGACTAAAAGGGTGTGTGCCCCCATCAAGGTAGGGCCCATCGGGAATTGCGCCCCATCAATGATTTCCTTTAAAAGGACAAGTGGGCAGGGCCGCGTGCTCGTTGTGCTCGGGTTTTCTGTGTTTCACGGTCGCCTTAGTGCTAGAACTTTAAATTTGTGCCATAAATCCTATACGTACTCCCTCTAGCGCCCGGCCAATTTGGGGGAAACAATTATGAGTCGAAAAAAGGGAATTTTGTGTGCATACCTACAGAGTTTACTGCCAGGGGGAATCATAGGCCCGTGTTCGTGTGCAAAATAATAATAATAAAACTTTTCTTTGTCAGAGGAAAAAAAGTTCCCGGATAAAATTGTGTATAATGTGTGTATGTATATACAGGGCTCCCCATTTTAGATGATAAGGCTAAAAGTGTCATTTGAAAACAGGTGAATTTGTAAATGAAGTGATAAGCCTTGAGGAGGGCCCGAAGTCGCAGAAACTTACCCGAGTGGGCTGTTTTAAAAATCTTTTGGCCCGTAGTGTACTCGAATTTTTCTAGTGATACCGTGAATGAGAATGCAGTGTTGTAGTAGCAACTAACCCCGTATTAAAGGTACTTGTGGAGTGGATGACTTTCATTAGTTTCTTTTTTCTTGAAATACAGACGTATACTGTGAATTTATATACCTGTAGTTACCAGCGGTCGCAATATAAAACGAGAAACAATTTTTACTAAGAAAAAGCGTCCCCCTCCAAAATTTCCACCAGTAACTTAGTGATAATATAGCTTTTTTTGTGGGGAGCGAAAAAAAAAAAAAACTAGAAAAGCTGATACAGCGATTGTAAAAAAGGGTTTTAGGCTCGGGGCCGTTCGTCCCCTGTAGGAGCTGCCGGAAATCACCGGCTCTTAAACCGTTTTACTTTTGTTCAATAAAACAATATTAATGGGGTTTGATAATTTCAAGTAGATCCTTCATGTGTTAGCCCCAAAAAACCCACTAGTATGTTTTAAAAAGCACCACTGTCAGATCAGATCGACTGGTCCGAACCCTCGATGGTCCGAACCCTTATGGTCCAACCTTGACTGGTTTCAAACGGTTTGTTGGAAAATAAAGCGACTTAAAAAGGGTGGGGTTGTAGGAGCCCCTATCAAACACAAACAAGAAATAAAATCAGGAACGTGCACGGTAAACTGTCCCAAATTGTTAGAAATAGAAATACAAATGTAGAGCTTCATTTAGGAGGTTATTAATAGAATTCAAGAGGTTGATAGTAGAATTACAGAAATCAAAACCCCTCAAAACATTTGAAGCTCGATGTCTGAGTTTCAAAAAAAACGGGCTTCCCATGGATAAATTTTTCATTTTTGTGGAAATTGGTTTTCACACCCCTTGTGCAGTATCCCCAAAAACTGCTACAAAGCGTATTAAAACGGGAAGGGTTTTTTGGGTATGCCCAAAAAAAAGAGGAAAACTGCGGGGCTAAAATCACAAGGGGATTAAAAGGGATTAACACAAAGTGTTTCATGGACAACCTGGAAGCTTTCTACAACAGATGGGAACATAAAAAATCTGGGGTGAATGGTACGCCCTTTACACTGGCCATGTAGTAGAAACTGTAAATGGAGGTGATGTCCTGGTAGTCAGTAAATGTGGGGCTGATAGTGCCCGCCTGGGAGGGGCAGTAATGGGGAAGCTGGAGGTTTTGTCTGGAAGACAGTAATGGTGAAGCTGGAGGTGCTTCCTGGGGGCAGTAATGGTGAAGCTGGAGATTTTGTTAGGTAGTTGGGAAATATATGAGGAAGGAATAATATAAAAGCCTCATAGGGGGGAAAGGGGCCGTAGTGGGGGAAACAAGGTCGTCAAAGTAAGATAAAACCAATATTGCAAACAGAAATGCCACGGAAATAGCAAACAAGGGGGGGACCCCACAGCTATAGTGAGGATATATTCCCAAAAAAAATGGTGGGAGCCCATTGTTGGTGTGGGGAGGATGGGAATAAGACAGGGAAAATGCACCAACAGGGATACGTCAAAAACCCAAGGAAACGGAAAACCAAGCCTGTGCACTTCTATGCATTTGGTATTGCGGGACAGGGGAAAAATCGGGGGAAAAACAGAGGGGACTGAAAACATGACCCCCCTAGAAAATCCCATCCCCCATTGAAAAACGGAAAATGCAAACCCCCTTTCCCTGTAAGCTTTTTCACCTGAATGTGTCCCTCTTAGTACAGGGAAAGAGTGCTATAACTTAAATTCCCAGGCCACCATTAAAGGGTAAAAAAAAGTAAAAAAACATCCAGGCCATGGGAAAACCGGGTCCCACACCCACTCAAGAGGGAGACTTAGTGCCAGGAAGGAAAAAAAAATGGGGGAAATGGCAGAAATTACACCAAAACCGTCATTCCTGGGTGGAACCCCAGCGTGGCCTCCACTCCAAACCAACAGAACAGATACTAAGGCCCCCCCCCAAAAAAAAAAATCCCCCCTTTCCCGTACCAAAAAAAATACCCCCGTCCCCAAAGAATTCTTTTTTGCAAATATACAGGGTCTAAAACCAGCAACAAACAACAAAATACCCTTTTTCCGTGGACTGCTTGCGAGGCAAAGGCTGTTCGCGGCTTTCACTGAGACCCACTAAAAGGCACTTGGACAACGAAAAAATGTTCCCGGTTTTAAAACCTATACAGATGTGACAGAGTAAAAGGGAAAAAAAGGGGGGGGGGATTGGCCTGTACATTGCAGGTCACTTGTTGCACATAACTGCTAAATGCCTAAAATTTTTTGTAGGGGAAAGTTTTAGAAGTAAAGGTGGGAGAACCAAAACTAGCCCTTTGGGGTGTCCAAAAGCCCGGATGCAACATCCCAGCAATTTCCCAGGACAGCTGTTAAAAATTGACCACTGTCTGAAAATCTTCCGCTCCGCACCCAACATCTTCCCCCGGGGGAATTTAACTTAAGGCATTTAAAATGGGGGAATATAGAAATAATTTTTGTTGCAGTAATAACCCCAGGAGGCGGGGGGGTCTGTGAAAACTCACCTCACCGACTTTAAAATCTCTCACAAAGTTCAATTTAAACCAGAAAATAATAGAGCCTATAGACTGGAAAATTTTACACTAGACCTCATCTTCACTAACAATGAGATCTGTAAGAAAATTTTACCATATCAAAAAAAAATATACTAGATAAAAAAATAAATTTAGGTAGGACATGTTTTTTTGCCCGGGGGCCCCGGACTAATGAGATAGTACAAGGGGAAACATTCACAAAAATTTAACTTAATAACAAAAAATAAAGTGGGGGCCAGGTAAACCAGTCCTAACCGAATAAACTGGGAAGATATACTAAGCAACACAGCCCCAAACGTATGCCTAGAACGATTTAATTGGTGGCACTCGATGTTTGCACAAAGGGTTATTCTCTAAAAAAAGGAGGGTGATGTAAAATAGAAGAGAAAAAGACGCTCCTTTACAGGGGACGGAAAAGAAAAAAGAGCGGCTAAAAGAGGTAATATATTTGAAATGCGGGGAGACACTGGGCAGAGAAAAAAAACAAGCATCGAATCAAGCTAAAGGGAAACTTATAGGAGTCAGGAAACGGGGAAAAACTAAAAGCCTAAAAGAAATCGAAAGAAACCCAAAGATTTCTTTCCTATGCCAAAACAAAGTCTAGAACCAAAACAGTATTGGGCCCCCATTAAAAAAAATGGGGCCCACCAGATGACCCGCAAGGAAAAGAGTGAGCTACTCAAGTCCCAATTGACTCAGTTTTTAGCAAGCCGCTAACCAGACTGAGAGTCGAAGATAAAAACGAATTTTTTATGAGAGAGCCACAAAATTTGGTTAACACAAGCCTATCCGATGTTATCCTGACGCCAAATGACTTTGAACAGGCGATAAATGACATGCCCATGCACTCTGCCCCAGGGCCAGACTCATGGAACTCCGTGTTCATCAAGAACTGCAAGAAGCCCCTATCACGAGCCTTTTCCGTCCTATGGAGAGGGAGCATGGACACGGGGGTTGTCCCACAGTTACTAAAAACAACAGACATAGTCCCACACCACAAAGGGGGCAGTAAAGCAAAAGCAAAGAACTACAGACCGATAGCACTAACATCCCATATCATAAAAATCTTTGAAAGGGTCCTAAGAAGCATTATTACCACCCATCTAGAAACCCATCAGTTACACAACCCAGGGCAACTTGGGTTTAGAACAGGTCGCTCCTGTCTGTCTCAACTATTGGATCACTACGACAAGGTCCTAAATGCACTAGAAGATAAAAGGAATGCAGATGTAATGTATGCAGACTTTGCAAAAGCCTTCGACAAGTGTGACCATGGCGTAATAGCGCACAAAATGCGTGCTAAAGGAATAACAGGAAAAGTCGGTCGATGGATCTATAATTTCCTCACTAACAGAACACAGAGAGTAGTCATCAACAGAGTAAAGTCCGAGGCAGCTACGGTGAAAAGCTCTGTTCCACAAGGCACAGTACTCGCTCCCATCTTGTTCCTCATCCTCATATCCGACATAGACAAGGATGTCAGCCACAGCACCGTGTCTTCCTTTGCAGATGACACCCGAATCTGCATGACAGTGTCTTCCATTGCAGACACTGCAAGGCTCCAGGCGGACATCAACCAAATCTTTCAGTGGGCTGCAGAAAACAATATGAAGTTCAACGATGAGAAATTTCAATTACTCAGATATGGTAAACATGAGGAAATTAAATCTTCATCAGAGTACAAAACAAATTCTGGCCACAAAATAGAGCTTAACACTGACAAAACCTACTACATTATGTTTGGTAGCAGAACAGGAGATGCGCAAATTAACATTAAGATCGACAACACTCTAATTACCAGGCATAATGAGGGCAAATTCCTAGGCCTATACCTCGACAACAACCTGAACTTCAGCACCCATACCCAAAACATAATCAAAAAAGTACCCCAAAGGGTTGGGACCCTCTCCAAGATAGAAATTGTGCCCCCAAAATGCCTTTCTCAACTAACATTTTATATATCCATCCTCCCCTATGCTTTGGTTTGGGGGATAAACTGCAAAAACACACCTAAGCAATAAAACCCAACAAAAGTTGCAGTAAGAATAATCATTTAAATCCCACCCGGGGCCAAACCCCCCCACTCTTCTAGTTTTAAATTACTCCCTGTTCAGAAATCCCACTTACTACTGTGCAATTAATCTAAGGCCCTTAAATTCTATTTCCCTTTGCTAAAACGTTTTTCTTGTATTTGCGAAGAACCCAAGGCTTAACACCAGACACAAAATCTCTATGACTTCCCCCGTGTCCTTTACAAAAATTCAAGTATGTCAAAGGCCCTAAAATCGGGGAAAACCCTCCTAAAAATTCAAAGCTGCGAAAATTTCTCACCTTCAAAACTCCATCAGAAAACATCTTTTCTCCCTGATACACCCTGTAAACTAATTACACGTCCCACCTGGTGGTTAAACTTCACTCACTCACCCTTTGACCAAAACAGAAATTAAATCTCAATCTCAAACTAATGAATTTAACTAGTCTTAATTTGGGCCCTGTGTTCCTATAAAACTATGTATAGTGCCAAAAAAAAAAGCATTACATTGCTAAATCCGAACTAGTATTTAGTCATTACCCCATTTTAAACTTCCTCTTTTTTTGAAAAATTTTTTTAAACTTAAGTTTTAAATTTAAGTCTGCCAAAAACCTAGCCATGTGGTGTTCTAGTGGTACACTCTGTAATTTTATTTTTTTCAGAAAACCCAAACCAATAACCAATTCTGTAAATCAGCATTGTAATGTTATAGGAATTAACTTTTAATTTGAATTTGAATGAGGAAAGTGCCCTTTTGGGGGCATTTGTATTTTTGTTTCGCCCCACCTTTTGGGGCAACCTGCCTTAATGGATTACTCTCTTTATATATCCTACCTTGATAGGTCACATACCTTGACGAGTTACCCCACCTTGTGGATATGTAACCTTGCGGTTAAGACTACCTTGATAGGCACCTTTCCCTTTAGGGTACCTACCTGATGGGTCCACACCTTGTGGATCACACTACCTTTATGGTTCATCTACCGTGTGTGTACGCTACCTTGTGGTTAACTTCCTTGAGAGTCACGTCCTTGATGGGTCACCTTCCCGTGGGTCACATACCTTGATTTTCACATTACCCTTTATGGGTCACATCCTTTATGGTCCAAACCCCCTTGATTGTGCACTACCCTTTATGGGTCACACTACCCTTTATGGGTACCTCCTTAAAGGGTCACCTACCTTGATGGGTCAGTTCCCTTTTGGGTCACACTACCTTGATGGGTACGTTACTTGAAGGGTCACACTACCTTCATTTTAATTACCCTTTATGGGTAACATACCTTTGAGTCACATACCCTTTGGGTAGACTACCTTTTGGGGCAACTCCCTTTATGGGTTTCACTACCTTGAGGGTCACACTCCTTAAAGGGTACACCACCTTGATTGGTAGCCTACCCCTTTATGGGTCACACTACCTTGATGGGTCACATCCCTTTAAAAGGGTCACCACCTTTATGGGTCACGTTACCTTGATGGGTCACACTACCTTGAGGGTCATTTCCTTGAAGGGTTTACACTACCCCCTTTTTAATTTTCCCTTGAGGGTCACACTACCTTGATGAGTCACACTACCTTCATGGGTAGCCTACCTTGATGGGTCACATACCTTGTGGGGCCCTACCTTAAAGGGTCACCTCCTTTATGGGTTTTACGTTACCTTGGGGTCACACTACCTTGATGGGGCACGTTACCTTTAAGGGGCACATACCTTCATTTTTCAATTACCTTGATGGGTCCACTACTTGTGGTACATCCTTCATGGGGAGCACTACCTTGATGGGTCACACTACCTTTATGGGTTACACTACCCTTTATGGGTCAATACCCTTTAAAAGGGGCCAATACCCTTTATGGGTACGTTCCTTTTGGGTACATACCTTTATGGGTTTCACTACCTTGATGGGTCTCAAACCTCAAAGGGAAGGATCATCAAGCAAGGTTAACCCCTCAAGGCAAAGTATCCATCAAGGCAAAGTATCGAAAACAAATCAAAATCCCTCAAGGCAAAATATCCATCAAAGGCCCAAAATATCCCCTCAAGGCAAGGTTTTCCTCAAGGCAAGGTTACCATAAGGCAAGGTTTTCATAATGCAAGGTTACCCATCAAGGCAAAGTATCCCCTCAAAAGGGAAAGTTTTCCCGTCAAGGCAAAGTATCCCATCAAAGGGAAAGTTACTATCAAAGGGAAGATTACTATCAAAGGCAAAGGGTTTCCCCTCAAGGGAAAATATCCCCTCAAAGGGAAAGGGTTTCTCTTTAAGGGGAAGGTTACCCCTCAAGGCAAAGTACCCAAAGGCAAAATATCCATAAGGCAAGGTTACCCATCGGCAAGGTTCCCTCAAGGCAAAGTATCCCCTCAAGGCAGGTTATCATCAAAGGGAAGGTTACCCATCAAAGGGAAAGTTCCCCTTAAAGGGAAAATTCCCTCAAATCAAAAAATATCCCATCAAGGCAAAATTCCCATCAAGGCAAAGTATCCCCTAAGGAGGTTTTCATCAAGGTAGGTTACCCATCAAGGAAAGTTCCCTAAGGCAAGGTTTTTTCACAAGGGAAAGGGTTCCCATAAGGCAAAGTACCCCTCAAAGGCAAAGTATCCATCAAAAAAAGTATCCCCAAGGGCCAAAGTATCCATCAAATCAAAGTATCCCTCAAGGGAAAGTATCCCATTAAGCAAAGTATTCCATCAAGGCAAGGTTACTCATCAAGGCAAGGTTACCCATCAAAGGCAAAATATCCATCAAAAGGGAAGGTTATCATCAAGGGAAGGTTACCCCTCAAGGGAAAATATCCCTCTAGGCAAAATATCCCCTTTAAGGGGGTTCCCTAGGAAGGTTACCCATAAGGCAAAGTTCCCATAAGGCAAGGTTATCATAAGGCAAGGTTACCCCCTCAAGGCAAAGTATCCCATCAAGGCAAAGTTCCCCTCAAGGCAAAGATTCATCAAGGAAAAAGGGTTTCCCTAAGGCAAGGTTACCATCAAAGGGAAATTGGGGAGACGGGTCTTTAAATTCTAACCAATTTTAAAAATAGAGAGTAGCGGTAAACAGAGTTAAAACTGTGGCTCCCCAGTGAAGGCTTGTGATCCCAAGAAAAGTACTGCCCATCCTGTTCCCTTTTCTATAACGACATTGAGTGATTTAAGAAATCGTAATTCCGATTGCAAACAAACCATACCCGTTAGCACTGACCAGCTAGTGGTCTAGTGGTAACGCGCGGGCTGGGGTTTTGAGACTCTATGACCGCGGGTTCAAAACCGGGGGGGTATGGTTTTTTATAGAAAGAGTGTCATCCCCAGACCGTGTCATCCTTGTGACCATATAGGATTGCATGGGCTGTCGTCTTTGAGAACTCATTTGTTGTTATTGCAAAAAAACAATATGATGTTCAATGAAGATAAATTCCCTTACTCTGTTTTTGGAAAAATTTGGGGAAAATAATTGAAAAAAAGTTTTACTAGAAACTCTAATATACAAAAGAGCAAAAAATTATTTTGAGGGACCTGGGGGTGGCAAATTTTTTTAGGATCTCACTTTTCAGGATCACAGAAGTGCCCGATCACAATGCGAAGAAAAAATGAAGGATGGATAAAGCGCAACAAGAGATACCCAAACCGTGTGATCCTTTTTAAACCACTTGTTCTCTTTGGGCTGAAATATTGCTGTACTTTAATATTACCGTTCAAAGCAGGTGACATTGCAGATCTAGAGAATGTACAGATAACCTTTACTGTCAGTTTAATATCTATATTATGCACCTCATACCCATGGTGTAGGTGGTAGTTATTATGCACCTCATACCCATGGTGTGGGTGGTAGTTATTATGCACCTCATACCCATGGTGTGGGTGGTAGTTATTATGCACCTCATACCCATGGTGTGGGTGGTAGTAGAAACAATACAAAGGTACATAATGGGTTCAGGGACTGGACCTCAAAGTTTTGATAGTTGAACAAGTTACAAAGATAATGAACTCCAGGTAGTTCTGGTAGCAATCACGACCAAGTTACAAAGGTAATGAATCATCTGCATGTCTGTACATGGTTACAGTCATCTGCATGTCTGTACATGGTTACAATCATCTGCATGTCCGTAAATGGTTACAATCATCTGCATGTCTGTACATGGTTACAATCATCTGCATGTCTGTACATGGTTACAATCATCTGCATGTCTGTACATGGTTACAATCATCTGCATGTCTGTACATGGTTACAATCATCTGCATGTCTGTACATGGTTACAATCATCTGCAGTCTGTACATGGTTACAATCATCGCATGTCTGTACATGGTTAATTCTGCATGTCTGTACATGTTACAATCATCTGCATGTCTGTACATGGTTACAATCATCTGCATGTCTGACTGGTTACAATATCTGCATGTCTGTACATGTTACATCATCTGCATGTCGTACTGGTTACAATATCTGCAGTTGTAATGGTTACAACATCTGCATGTCTGTACATGGTTACAATCATGAACAAATTATGAGGTAATGAGCCATTCACACGTCCACACCCGGTAACAAGTGTAATAAGTTATTAGTGCAAATATTAATTGGGTCACACACACACACACACACAGTAGGGACAGCGAGAGCGCGCGAGTCACGCCTTCCGTGCTCTGGGAATATAAGTGATTATTAGGGCTACCCAAGTGTTCTGCAAGGGTTGCTAAGTGTTGATCAGGGTAGTGAACAATTCTAGAAGTGATTTTTAATCTGCCTGAGCCACATAAGTGTGGGGAGAGCCGCAATTTTGTAAGTGATCTAGAAAATAAAAACGTTGTGGCGCAGAATGGGCAGGCTAGTGAGGGTGGTAAGGCGACGTTGTCAAGTGTCACCCAAGAAAGATAATAAAGTGAAACAATCGTGTGACCAGTGAGAGAAATACAGTGAATAGGGTACATTATTAACGAGAAGAAATTGAGGTGGATCTACGCCAGGACGTACATCGAGCTGGATCTACGCCAGGACGTCACATCTAGCTGGACAATCTACAGGCTGCTACAGCTGCACTACAAGTACTGTATCCACCTATGAGTGGTTGTTTGGGTGTGGGGTTCAGGTTCCAATTAACCACCAAGCTGAATGTGAATGGTCTAACTCTCATAGCACGATAAAGAATAGGCACTCAAGTATTCAATAAGGAATAGCAATTGGTAATCCATTGAACAAGGCAGGTGGCAGGTCAGGCATAGGCAACATTGTAAGTAGGTGAGCGTAAGTCTCAGGAGGGTGGGAGTCAGGTCACAAGAGGTTGTGGACAAAAGCGACCACTGAGAATCCACATTACACTCCAAGCACAAGCCACCTACTTTTCAAACACATAATTAACCCACACATAATTCGACACATAATTACACACACACACACACACACACAACCTACCCCCCCTAACCATCCCTCCCTCACACACACACACACACACACACGCTTTTTATAACCCAGAATTACTGGTATGTATTAACAGTATCTCCCCCTCATACACACATACACACACACCTGTACTAGAACAAAATGGTAACTAACTAGGCGAATACACACTCACACACACACACACACACACACACACACACACACACACACACACACACACACACACACACACACACACACACACACACACACACACACACATACACATACACATACACACACGTGGGTCCGTGGGGTGAAGACGTGGGTAACCAGGCTCCGAGATACTTAGCGTTGTATGGCGTACAATAACAGATAGCAGTAATCAGTGGTAGTGGAACGTCAGTGAACAATACTACGAGTGATAATTAAAGTTATTAGTTAAAGAAATTGAGAGGAAAGCTGAAATCATAATATTTCAAAGCGCAAACCGTTGGGGGTCTTAGGCGCTGTTGCCACAGTGGTAGCGGTAGGCCTGAAGAAGTGACGTCACGACAAGTTGTGTGCCATTATACATATAAAGTGAAGTGTATATAATGTGAAGTGTATACTACCATCAGTGAAGAGTGAAATCGCGTGAGGAAGCGGGATGTATGAGAATATATGGTTATAATCATCACGGGTGAAGGATCTCCAAAATAGGGATTTAAGGCCTACGTAAGACGACTTCTCATCAGCAGCTGGCAACTGTCACCGCAAGTTTTTTCGCCTA
>NC_069434.1:221010-262569 GCF_026875155.1 Cherax quadricarinatus | reverse complement strand
AAGGGGGGTTGAAATAGCCTGGATTATACCTGGACAGGGTTTCGGGGGTCAACGCCCCCACAGCCCGGTCTGTGACCAGACTTCATGGTGGATCGGGGCCTGATCAACCAGGCTCATACTGTTGGCCGCACTCAAACCGACATACAATCCACAGCTCAGCTGGTGAGGTGCCTGTCCAGTACTTTCTTGAAGACAACCAGGTGTGTTAGATAAGACACATATGCAACAGTTAGGCAACTTTATTCCGAAACGTTTCGCCTACACAGTAGGCTTCTTCAGTCGAATACAGAAAGAAGGCAGGGACAGTAGAGATGTGAAGACGATGTAATCAGTCCACCACCCTTGAAGTCGTAGAATTTGAGGTTGTCAGTCCCTCAGCCTGGAGAAGTTCAGTTCCATAGTCAGGAACTATCTGAAGATCAAGCGACAATGCAGAGACTTAAATACTGTCGGAAGGAGAGGTGCAGAGTAGTAGTAGTAGTAGTAGTGAGAATGTAGCCACTGAGAGTTCATACAACCTGTCGGTATTGTATACCATTTTCATGTTCATCTTGTCAGACACTGCAACACGTGGCTTCTTGGTACAGAAAACACCTTGGACAACCTTTTCAAGTGAGAATTGTTGGATCTAAGAGGGACATGACCTCTCAGTGGCTACATTCTCACTACTACTACTACTCTGGAGTTTACCTGGAGAGAGTTCCGGGGGTCAACGCCCCAGCGGTCAGGTCTGTGACCAGGCCTCCTGGTGGATCAGAGCCTGATCAACCAGGCTATTACTGCTGGCTGCACGCAAACCAAAGTACGAGCCACAGCCCGGCTGGTCAGGAATCGACTTTAGGTGCTTGTCCAGTGCCAGCTTGAAGACTGCCAGGGGTCTGTTGGTAATCCCCCTTATGTATGCTGGGAGGCAGTTGAACAGTCTCGGGCCGGGCTGTGGCTCGTATGTAGGATTGTATGCAGCCAGCAGTAACAGCCAGGGGGATCAGGCCCTGATACACCATGAGGCCTCTGGGCGTTGACCCCTGGAACTCTCTCCAGGTAAACTCCAGGTATATGCAGGGATTTTAAACCAGTGACCACACTTGACATAAATTCAGGGAGATGTTTTTGGGTCTTCCCAAACGAGATACACCTGTATGAGAAAATTACATATATTTTAAAAGAGAAGAGCACCAATAAAAGATCCTTCTTGAAAGACATGCGATCTTGGTATGACAGCTGGGAAAATACAATAGGTTGTAGGGATAGGGCTGTCTTGGACAGTACTCCTGAGGGTGCTAGTGTATTCTTGGAGGAAAGTGCGCCAGAGGGTTTTAGTGATGTCCTAGAAGACAGTGCTTGAGGGGGTACTAGTGTTGTCCTGGAGGACAGTGAAGACAATGCTATTCAGTCCACAGAGGTTCAAAATAGAGATACTGCTGGAGATGGATCAAAAGGGGATGATGCCTCAGGAAATAGTGACGACACACTACCAGCAAAACCTGGTGGAAGCAATGATGTCTGTACAGGGGTGAAAGATAAGGAGGAAACAGGAAAAATAAATGCACCAGCAGCGAACACAGGTACATTAAATCCTAGGAAACACAATTACAATCTTTGTATCTGCAGGCACGGTATATCTGGTAAAACAGGTGGGACTTGCACCTTTGACCATCCCAAAAATTGCCGCACCAGTATGACAACAGGAGAGCGCAACTTCCCCTCCTGTAACTTATTTCACCCAGAAATAAGTCAGCCATCAGTCCATGAAAGAAAAGAGGGAAGTCACAACCTCACAAGGGACAGAGGTATTTTTAGGGCCAGGAGGGAAAAAAGACTGGCAAGAAATGACAATAATCCTACACCAACTGAATTGAAGGTTTATAAACTACAGGATGAGGCACTTATGATAAAATATAAACAGCTATTGTAAGAAAGATGGGCTAGTGGGAATAGGCAATGAGGTTGAAGAGGTAAGGGGTAGATTTAAGAATGTAATGTTAGAGTGTTTATCAGAAGTTTGTGGTTATGGGATAGTGGGTGATGGAGGGAAGTAGAGCGATTGGTGGAATGATGAGGTAAAGAGAGTAGTATGACACAAAAAGATAGCATATGAGAGGTTTTTACAAAGTAGAAGTGACGCAATTAGGGGAGATGTGGAGAGAAAGAGAGGTTAAGAATGTGGTGAAGGAATGTAAAAGGGGAGCAAATGAGAGAGTAGGTGAGATGCTATCAACAAATTTGATTGAGAATAAGAAAAGTTTTTAGAGCGAGATTAATAAGTTAAGAAAGCCTAGGGAATGGATGGATTTAACATTTAAAAATAGAAGAGTTATTAAAGGGAGAGTTAGAGATATTGGAAAGATGAAGGGAATATTTTGAGGAACTGTTAAATACTGATGAAGATAGGGAAGCTGTGATTTCATGTATCGGCCGAGGAGGAATAACATTTTGTAGGAGTGAGAAAGAGCGAGTTGTGAGTGTGTGGGGAAGTGCGTGAGACACTGGGTAGAATGATAGGATAAAGACAAAAATATTAAAAGCAGGAGGGGATATATATAGTTGTGGATTGGTCAATGCTTTTATTTAATAAATGTATGGAAGAGGGTAAGGTACCTAGGGATCGGCAGAGAGCATGCATAGTTCCTTTGTGTGAAGGCAAACGTGAAAAAAGAGAGTGGTGTAAGTATTAAGAGTAAGAAGGAGAGCAAGATCGCAAAGGAACAATGAGGTTTTAGGAAAGGTAGGGGGTGTGTAGATCAAGTGTTTACAGCGAAACATAGGTGAACAGTATTTAGATAAAGGTAAAGTGGTTTTTGTAGCATTTATGGATTTGGAAAAGGCGTTTGACGGGGTGGATAGGGAGGCAATGTGGCAGATGTTGCAAATGTATGAAATAGGAGGCAGGTTATTGAAAGCAGTGAAATGTTCTAATGAGGATAATGAGGCTCAGGTTAGAGTATGTAGTAAAGAGGGAGATTATTTCCCAGTAAAAGTAGGCCTTAGATAAGGATGTGTGATGCCGCTGTGGGAGTTGTCACAGTTACTCTTTGCTGATGACACTGTGTTTTGAGAGATTCTGAAGAGAAGTTGCAGAGGTTGGTGGATGATTTTGGTAAGGAATATAAAAGAAGAAAAGTGAAAGTGAATGCAGGAAGGAGTAAGGTGATGAGGATAACAAAAAATTAGGAAACGAAAGATTGGATATGAGATTGGAGGGAGAGAGTATGGAGGAGGTGAATGTCAGTAAGATGTTTTTGAGTGAATGTGTCAGCAGATGGGTCTATGAAAGATGAGGTGAATCATAGAACTGAAGAGGGGAAAAGATGAGTGGTGCACTTAGGAGTCTATAGAGACAAAGAACTTTGTCCATGGAAGCTAAGAGGGCAATGTACGAGAGTATAGTTATACCAACGCTCTTATGTGGGTGTGAAGCATGGCTGATGAATGTTGAGGGGCTGTTGAGGCGGTTCGGACATGTAGAGAGGGTTAGAACATAAGAACATAAGAACGAAGGAACACTGCAGAAGGCCTACTGGCCCATGCGAGGCAGGTCCAAGTCTCCTACCGGCTTAAGCCAATGCACCCAACCTAGTCAGGTCAGGTCACATTGACTTAAGGGAGGAACACGGCAACCGACCTGGTAGCACAAGCTATCAGGTCCAACTCACACCCACCCACATCCACTCATGTATTTATCCAACCTATTTTTAAAGCTACACAACGTTCTGGCCTCTATAACTGTACTCGGGAGTTTGTTCCACTCATCCAAAAACTCTATTACCAAACCAGTACTTTCCTATATCCTTCCTGAATCTGAATTTTTCCAACTTAAAACCTTTGCTGCGAGTCCTGTCTAGGCTAGATATTTTCAGGCACACTATTTACATCCCCTTCATTTATTCCTGTCTTCCATTTATACCCTCAATCTATCCCCCCTAATTCTAGTCTTTCTAGAGAGTGCAGATTCAGGGCCCTTAGTCTATCCTCATAGGGAAGGTTTCTGATACATGGGATCAAACTTTGTCATTCCTCTTTGTACATTTTCCAGAGAAATTTATATCCATCCTGTAATACGGTGACCAAAACTGTGCAGCTAATCTAAATGAGGCCTAACCAAGGATGTATTTGAGTTGAAGAACAACCTGAGGGACTCCTATTATTTATGCTTCTGATATGAAGCCAAGGATTTTTATTAGCTTTATTGCGAACACTTATACACTGTTGTCTTGGTTTCAGATTACTGCTAACCAGAATCCTAAATCTTTTTTCGCAATCCGTAATATTAAGATCTACATTATTTAGTTTATATTGTGGCATGGTTATTTTTCCTGTCCAAAAATTTAGAACTTTGCATTTGTCTATATTAAACTGCATCTGCCACTTCTCCGACCACTGCATCAGTCTATTCAAATCTTCCTGGAGTGCTCGAATGTCCTCGTCAGAATGAATTCGACGGCCTATTTTGGTGTCATCGGCAAACTTGCCGATGTCGCTCTTTATGCCCTCATCTATGTCGTTTATGTAGATTGTGAACAGCAGGGGGCCCAACACTGACCCCTGTGGAACACCGCTCGTAACGCTTCGCCACTCTGATTTCTCCCCATTTATGCAAACTCTCTGCTGCCTATTTGTCAACCATGCCTCTATCCAGGAAAAAATTTCTCCTCCTATACCATGTGCTTTAATTTTCCTCAATAGTCTCTGATGTGGGACCCTGTCAAAAGCCTTACTGAAGTCCATATACACAATATCATATTCATTACCATGGAGGTTTTATGTGCGAGGGGCTTGACCTTTCAGCAATGCATGCATGAGCATGTTAGATAACAGCGAATGGAGGCAAATAGTTTTTAAGACTTGACATGCTGTTGGAGTGTGAGCAAGTAACATTTATGAAGGGATTCAGGGAAGCCGTGAGGCCGGACTTGATTCCTGGTGATGGGAAGTACAGTGTCTGCACTCTGAAGGAGGTGTTAATGTTGCAGTTTTATAACTGTAGTGTAAGCGCTCTTCTGGCAAGACAGTGATGGAGTGAATGATGGTGAAAGTTTTCCTTTTTCTCGCCACCCTGCCTGGGTGGGAGACGGCCGATGTGTTAATAAAGAAAAAATGTTTATGTTTGTTAAAATATTCTTGCATTATTTTACACATCATATATAAATAACTCTTAATGAATGATCCAGAATATTAGCGCCGTTTTACCAGGAGCACGAGCCATTGATCCAGCCAATAGCACTCTCCTTGGCGCCCCTCTTGGGTCCAATGCCATCGATCTGATCCTAGAAAAAAAAGTCTCAGACCTCCGGATGATGGAAAGCAGGATGAAAGACATTGACACACATGATGCCTTCTACCTACTCACCAGGTGCCTGTCAATCCCGAAACTTACCTACTTTCTGAGATGCTCCCCAGCCTTCAGCAGTCCAAAACTCAAGGAATATGACTCTCTCCTTAAGACCATGCTAGAGAGTGTATTGAAACTTTCCCTTGAAGATGGACAGTGGTTGCAAGCCACACTTCCGGTCAAGCTTGGGGGGCTGGGAGTACGCAGATCCTCCCAGATTGCTCTACCAGCTTTCCTATCCTCTTCCATAGCATCAAACGAGTTGATAAGACAAATTCTTCCTGGAAAACCTCAGTGACTCAGCAGGAATACAGGACCCTAGCTATGCCAGTGCCATCACTGAATGGGAAACTCTTGCTGCTCCAGCACCAAACCCTAGTGCAGCACTGGCTCACAAACAGTCAAGCTGGGATGGCCCGATTGCTGAAAAGGCGCTGGCCAACATGCTCAGGGCTGCAACATCAAATAGGGAGACTGCCCATTTCCAGGCTGTGAGCACACATCACTCTGGGGACTTCCTCCAAACAGTTCCCATATCGGCAATGGGAACGCGACTCGACCCTATGACCCTCGGTACTGCAGTGGCTCTACACCTTGCTGCCCCAATTCACACAGAATATACGTGTATTTGCGGCGAAGCACAAGCAGACCAATACGGTCTACATGGTCTTAACTGTTCCAAAATCAAGGGCTGGCATGCAAGACACAATGAGGTCAACGACATTATAAAGAGAACCCTTGCTACAGCTGGATGTCCAGCCGTGAGGGAGCCCCGATCACTAGCAACCAACAATACCCACAACTCAGCAAACAAGTGATTTTAAATCATTCACCAACCTGCGGCAGGCCAGGACTCAACCCTACGAACCTTGTACTGCGTCCAGACACAACACAATGTATTCATCACCTTAACTCTGCGCCACCAATCCTACAAGAATCATGCATGCAGCTGAACTATATGTTTTTCTCATGATCCGAGGACACTTGTGGCAGTGGTATTTCAAGGATTAATTTCAGCCTTTCCTGTTTGAATACCCGCCTCAACAAGCAGTCTATATAGTAATAAAATCACGAAACAAGTGATTTTAAATATATATACATATATATATGGGGGCCGAATAGGCGGGAAATTGCGATCTTGGCTTAAATAGAACGCTAATCTTCCCATTTAGGACAATGAAAATTTGTGTATGAATTTTTTTTCCCCAAAATTTCATTCTAAACCCAAACAAAAAAAAATACTTTTCCCTTGTGTTTTTTTTTTAATTTAAATTATTGTAAACAAATCAAAAATTTATTTTTTTGGGTTAGGCTAAAATAAATTGGCTTGTTATAAAAAGGTTAGGTTTTTTTAAATTTTCTTTTGGTGAAAAAATTATAAATTTTTACATCAATATTAACGAAAAAAAAATATCTTTAAACGTATAAGAGAAAAATTTTTTTAAAAGGGCTTTTAAATTTTTAAAAGAGTTCTTTCTTTTTGGGCCAGTTTTACATATTCGGGGCCCATATATATATATATAATATATATATTATAAATTTTATATATATTTTTTTATTTTTTTTATATATATTATATATATATATATATATATATAATATATTTTGTGTGTGTGTTTTTTGTGTGTGTGTTTGTGTGTGTGGGGGTTTGTGTGTGTGTGGGGTGTGTTCTCACCTAATTGGGACTCAAATAAATTTAGGGTTTCAGGGGGGGGACTAAGCTCCTGGCCCCGCCCCTTTAATGTTTGTTTAGGTCCTTTTCCTCCCCTGGGTTCCTGAGCTTTGTCATACCCCCTTCTTAAAACTTTGGGTTTTTTTCCTGCCTCCTAAATTCATTGCTTTGGCCCATTCCAATTGTGACAACTCTATGGGCCCGAAGAAAAAACTTCCTAACGTCCTTTTGGTTGGGCCCGAGTTTCAGGGTTCCAGTTGTACCCCCTTGTTTCTGTGTTCCTCTCGGAAAAATTTTTATCTCTATCCCCCTTTCTATTCCTGCAGTGTTTGTTTGTCGTTTTTTATGTCTCCCCGACCCTTCTTTTCCTCCAGTGTCGTCAGTCCGATTTCCCCTCAACCTTTCCTCGTAAGACATTCCCCTTTAGTTGGGATGGCCCGTTTCAAAACCCCTTTTTACTTTCTTTTAAATTTTTTGATTTCTTGAACCCGGTGTGGGGTTTAAGGGCTGGTGCTGGTTCTCCAAATATGGGCCCCTTTTTAATGTACAGTGTCTTTAACGAAAATTCCTTATTAAGGTATCGGAACGCTATTCTCAGGTTTCCCAGGCGCCCCTATGCTGCGCAGTTATTTGGTTTTATGTGTGCTCCGGGGAGTGCCCCGGTTTTTTTGGTCACCCCAAAGGGCTTTCTTTCCCCGGTGAGGTTTAGTCTTTGTCCATCTAAACCCCAAAACTCTGTCTGCGGTCTTCTTTGCCCCCCCCCAATTTTTCATGATTTGCATTTGGGGATTTTAATTCGGAACCAGTTTCTGGACCCCCATGTCCAAACCCTGTCCAGGGCTCTTTGCATTCCCGGGCCCATCCCAAAAACCCATTTAATTTTTCTCATCAACTTCACATCATTGCGAATAGGGACCTTCAGAGTTTTTCCCTTTCATTTTTTTCGAATATATCAAAAATAGCAGGGCCTAGAACTGCCCCCTGGGGAACCCCGGCTGTCCAGGCCCCCCACTGTGTTCTCTTCACGTATCATGACCGTTGCTGCCCCCCCTGTCAGGTTTTCCCCTGATAAAATTTGCAGTGCCCCCCTTTTTATATGCCCCTGATCCCCCGCTCTTTTTTGGGAACTGTGTAAAAGGGCCCTTCCCTGCAGTTAAGAAAACGCTATAAACCCCCCCCTCTCTCTCGTTTTTTACTTCTGTTCCTTGTCAAAACTCCAGGAGGTTTGGGAAAAGGTTTTTTCCTTCCATAAACCCCATGCGGGTTTTCTTTTTAAAAATCTTGCCCGTTCCGGTGTTCCACCATTTCCCCTCCTGATAATCTTCTCCATGACTTTGCACAAAATACATGTCGGGGGAACACAGGCTGTAGTTTAGTCCCTCATTTCTGTTTCCTTTTTTAAATATGGGGACTACATTTGTGTTTTTCCATTTTCAGGTAGTTTCCCATTTTAAGGGATGTTTTGGAAGATTGTGGTTGGGGGCACGCAAGCATCTCTGCTCCTTTTTAAGGACCCATGGGGAGATTTTGTCGGTCTCTCGCCTTTTTGGGTTCGGCACTTAGCAGCTTCTGCTCTCCTTTTGGTTTTTCGTTTGCATAACACTTGTTGTATATTCCCCCTTGATGTTCCCTTTTGTGCTGTTTCCCCCAGCCCCCGTCTTACTGTAAAACTTTTTTTTTAAAAATCCCGTTTAGCTCCCCAATCCTCCCGATCATTTTTGTGAGTTCTCCCCTTTTGTCCTAATCTGTCACCTGGGTTTTGACTGTTGTTTCCCCCTGATGGGCTTAAACAGTTTTGGGGGCAGTTTGATTTTCGATGCTTGTCTTTTCTACTGTGGGGGCCTCCCTCCTTACCTGTGCATACTGTTCCGGCTCGCGACTGATTCCCCATTTTCGTGTGTTCTCTGCCTTCTTACTTTCCATTTTCTTTGCACTTTGTGCAAAAGAGCCAAGAGGGGGTCATTTGGTCTTCCCTTTTTTCTGTTGACCTGGAATAAAACCCCTTTTATGCCCCCTTGCATTTTGTTGTTACGTATTCCTTATTTGTTTACTGGCTTTCCCGCCAGTTTCTGTCCCACGGAAACCCCCTGCAGGAAGTTTCCCCAACCCATGTAGTCCCTCTTTTTAGTCAGGGTTTTCCCATTCAAAACTGTTACTCTCTCCACTTGAACTCTTATGTTTCAAAGCACAGAACCACGTGTGCTGTCCTAGGGGATCTCTACGTGTGTCCTCAATGTCTGAACTGCCAGGGTGAACACAAGGTCCAATTCTTGCGGTTATCTCCCCCTTTTCACTTGTTAGTGTCCCTTAAATGTTGGTGCATGAGGTTTTCAGCACCCGTCCAACTCTGGCTTCCATGTTTCGGGACCCCCTGTGGCTCCAGGTTTTCCAGTAAATTCCCTGTGGTTGAAACCCCCCAAAACCCAGAAACTTTGCTTGCTGGGTGGCCATCTTCCCACCCGCAAGTGTTGTGTGTGTGTTGTGGTGTGTGTGGTGTGTGTTTGTGTGTGGGTGTGTGTGGTGTGTGGGGTGTGGTGTTTGTGTGTGTGTGTTGAGCGTGTGTGTGTGGTGTCTCATAAATTGTGTCTCCACCATTGCTCTGTTGCTTTTCATATTCCTTTTTGGGCCCTCCTGCAGTTCTGTGGTGGATTTACTATGCAATGACCACCTTGTGCTCCCGACTGAAGTGTACCTTATTACCCCCTTTTCCCCCGTCTCGTCTATGCCTTCCATTTTCTCGTTTTCCCATCTGTGTGTGTGTGTTGTGTGTGTGTCTCCCCTTTTTGTATCACCTATTTGTGGTTGCAGGGGTCGGCATAGCCCGGCCCCGTTTCACTGATTGCTACTAGGCCCTCTCTTCCCTGCTCCTGATTTTTATCATACCTCCCTTTTAAAACTATGTATGGTTCCCGCCCCCACTATTTTCCTTTTTTAGACTTTCCACGCTTGACTACCCTATGCTGAGAAATACTTCTAAATCCTTTGATTCATCTGAGTCTTCAATTCCAATTGTGACCTTTTGTGTTGTGTCCCTCTCTGGAACACCCTGTTTTTGCCCACCCCTGTCTATTCTGCGCATTTTTTTTTTATATGTCGTTATCATGTCCCCTGCCCTCTGGCCCCCCAGTGTCTTTCGGGCCCGTTTCCCCTAAAACCTTTTTTCGACGAAAATCCCCGTAGCCTGGGATGTTTTTTTAAAAAACCTTTCCCCTTTTTTAAATTTTCTTGAGTGCTTGACTAGGTGTGGTTCCAAACTGGTGCGCTACTCCAGTATGGGCCGGTAATGGTATACAGTGTCTTAAAACGATCCTTTTGAGGTATCGGAACGCTACCCGTAGGTTTGCTGGCGCCCGTATGCTGAGCAGTTATCTGTTTTATGGGCCCCTCAGGAGTATGCCGGTGTTATATTCCCCAGATTTTTTCCTTGAGTGGGGTTTTTGCAGTTTTTGGCCTCTAAAATATATTGTGTCTGGGGGTCTTCTTTCCCCTTCCCCCAAATCTTCATGATTTGCATTTGGCAGGGTTTAAAAACTAAAAGGGCCATTTTCTGGACCAGGCTTGTGCCTGTCCAGGTCTTTTGTAGTCCTGCTGACCCTCATCCGATTTGATTCTTTCATTAACTTCAATCATCTGCAAAAAAGGACATTCGAGTCTACCCCTTCCTTTATGTTGTTCAATATCCCAAAAACGCAAGGTTGGACTGCCCCTGGGGAACCCCGCTTGTCACAAGCGCCCACTCGCCCACCTGTCGGTACCATGACTCGTTGTTGCCTCCCTGTCAGGTTTTCTCTGATCCATTCAGTGCCTTTCCGTTATGTGTCCCGATTTTCTGCTTTTTCGAACCTCTTGTGGGGAAAACTTTTGTCAAAGGGCCCTTTTTTTGCAGTCCAAAAAAAAGCAGTGTCCCCCCCTCTCTTCTTGTTTATTCTGTCACCTTGTTAAAACTCTAGTGGTTTGTACACAGGATTTTCCTTCCCTGAAACCTGCTGGTTGTCAATTTAAAATTTTTTTTTTCCGGGTGCTCCACCCTCCCCTCCTGTGATCTTCCCCATGACCTTGTACTATACACGTTGTGAACAGGTCTGTGTTTAGTCCCTATGTCTGTCTCCTTTTTAAAAATTGGGCTAAAATTTGCCATCTTCCATCCTCAGGGAGTTCCAGTTTAAAATGTGTGTTGAAGATCTTTTTTAATGGAAAACAAAATATCTCTGCCCCCTCTTTAAGGCCCCACGGGAGATGTTGTCTGGTCCCCGCCCTTTGGGTGTAAGTTCGCATAGCAGCTTTTTTCATTTCCTCCTTGGTTATTGCCTCCCCCCGCACTTGCTGGTGTACCCCCTTTTCTGATTTCTGGATTTTTCCTAGGGTTTTCCCACTGAAAATACTTCTTAAATCTCGTTTTGAGCTCCTGACATCCCTCTCGGTCGTTTCTTGTGAATTCCCCATCCCCCTTCCTCTTGATTCTGGCCCTTGACTGTTGTTTTCCCCCTGATGGGGCGTAAAAAACAGCTTGGGTCAGTCTTGACTTTCGAGCTATGTCTTTTTTATTGTCGTGAGCCTCCCTTCTTATTGGCTATTCATTTTGGCTCTTCGGCTAATCTCTTTTTTTTCCTGAGTTTCTGTCTTCTGAAAACCTTTTCCTTTCTTAGTACACCATTTTTTTGCCCCCCTAACCTTTGGGTGAACCAAGGATCGTTTGTTTTCCCTTATTTTGTTTCCCTTGGAAAAAACCTCTCCCTGCCCCTTGCATTTTGTTGCCACATAGCCCATCATTTCTTGTAGGGTTTTTGTCATTTCCCCTCTCCCCTGAATGTTTTAAAAGGAATTTCCCTCATGCCTGAGTTTTCCCCCCTTTTGTAGTTTGGTTTTTCCCACCCTTTTTCCTGCTATCTCTCCATTTGGAGCTAAAACTATGTGTCAAAGCACGAACCACATGATCATACTCCCGGGGGCCCTTTCTAAAAATACTCGATGTCTGAACTACCAAGGTAAAATAAAAGGGCCCAGTCTTGCTGGTCTTTCTCCTCTCTTCTGGTGTGTCTCTAACATGTTGATGATGAGGTTTTCCGTATACATCAATCATCTTGGCTCCCCGTTTCGGACCCCCATGGGGCCCCAGGTTTTCCCAGTCAATTCCTTTGATTGAAATCACCCATAATGTAACTTTGCTCCCCCACATGTGTCTCCTGGCACCTGGTAGTGTGTCGCCCATGGCTTGTTGCCTCATGTTTCTTTCTTGGTCCCCTGCAGTTCTGTGGTGGGTTGTACATTACTGCAATTATCCCCTTATGTCCTCAGATGGATTTTTTTCCTACTAATAGTCCCTTTCCCCCGTGCTCCATTCCCTTCCATTTTCTCAAAACCCCCACTGGTTTTTAAATGACAGTGCAACCCCTCCTCCCCCTCTCCTCCCTCTGTCTTTCCTGAGGATTTGTTTTCCGGGTGGAAAGTTTGAATCTGTTTTATTCTGGTTTAGTTTTGTTTTGTGAGTGCTTTATGTCTGGGGAGTCTCCTTGATTCTTTATGCACTCCTTTTCTTATTTGTTATTCCATCTGCATTTGTATACCATACCTTTTAACTTTTTTTCTAAGATGTGGGTTGGGGGTGTATTGGGGGGGGGAAATGGGAGACCTATATGGAACTTGGGGGGTTGCTGTGGGGGTGGAGGTTTGTAATGTAGTGGGTGGGGGCATTGGATAGGCTGGGTGTTTTGGTTTAGGTTTTGGCTGATGGGGGTTTACCCGGTTGGGGGCTTCTATAGGAAACTGTGAGGGAGGTTTTATTTGATCTTTTCCCGTGTCTGTGATCTCCTGTCTGTTTCTCCCTCCCTCTCTTTCTCCTTTCGCCTTTTATTTCTCCTCAGTTTCCCCCTTTCGTCTTTTTTTTTCTGCGCGGTCGAGATAACCTTTCCCGATGCGGCATGTCCTTAATCGTGCTTTCTCCACGTTCCTGTTCCGAGTGATTCTGCCTTGAAAGGTCACTTTCACTGGCCGGGGTTCTTTTTTTTACAAACCCCTTTCTCCGAAAAAATTTCCCGCGGGGCATGTCGTCTTCTCCGATTTTTTCATGTGCTTTCAATTGCTTTTTTTTCCCCCTTTTTTTCTTGCTTATATGTTTCCCTTCAACTTCCCTTTGCCCTACCAAAGACTGACCTCACCCTTTCATTTCCACTGCATATCCCCGTGTATCCCCTCATTCAATTTGATTTCCTCCATTGCGCTTTCCCTTTCTTCAGTTTTCCTAGTACTGTACATGGGGCCCGTGGGCCTGTCATTTTCCCTTCTCGGCTTTCCTGGGGTTTTTGTGGTCTTTAGGGCCTCCATATAGCTTAGCTCTTTCTTTACTACAGTCTCCACTGATAGAGTTCTACATGCAGTTTTTTTTCCTTCTGTCCCTAAGTCCCCTTTTTTGTGGTGAGGGGCGGTCTCTGTTGTCAATCCCAAATTTTTCTTTAGTTCTTTAGGTGTTTTTGATTTTCCAGTTCCCCTTTTTAAGCTTGTCCTGGCCTCTGCGCTTTGACTTTCCTCCCCCTTTCCCGCTTTCCATGCTTCCTCTCTTCCTTCTATGCTAAGTTCTTTAGTTTCTTTTCCCATTTTGTTCCCTTTTTTTTGAGCTCTGCTGCCCAATCTTCCTTTGCAGTTCCCTCCTCCCGTCCCCTTTGGGTTTTCTTTTTGCTCTCTGGAACCCATTTTTTTTTTTTCCTGATTGCTCGGTGGGAAACCTATGCAATTCTTATTTAGGGTTTGTTTTGTTTGTCAGAGTGTGGGGGGGAGGGAGGGAGGAACTGTGGTATATGGGGAGTTGGGGAGGGGGAGTGGGGGAAAGGGGAGGAAACAGTGGGTAAATGGGTGAGTGGGAGAGGGAGAGGTGGGGGGGGGAGGGTGGGAAAAAGGGAGGGGAGGGATCAGGTGAAAAGTGGATGTCGGTGGGGGAGGGGGGGGAGTGTTGTGGAGTCTGGCAATATGTGTGTGGGTTTTTGTGTTGGTGGTGTGTGTATTGGGTGTGTGTTGTGTGTGTGTTGGTGTGTGTGTGTGGGGGGGGGGTGTGGGGGGTGTGGGTGGTGTGTGGGGGAGTGTGTGGGTGGGTGTGTGGGTGGGGGTGTGGGGGGTGTGTGGGTGGGTGTGGGGTGGGTGTGTGGGGGGTGTGTTGGGGGTGTGTGGGTGGTGTGGGTGTGTGGGTGTGTGGGTGGGTGTTGTTTTGGGTGTGTGTGGGTGTGTGTGGGGTTGGTGTGGGGGTTTTTGTGGGTGGGTGTGTGGGTGGGTGGGTGTGTGGGTGGGTGTGTGTGGGTGTGGGTGGGTGTGTGTGGGGGTGTGTGGGTGTGTGTGGGTGGGTGTGTGGGGGGTGTTGTGGGGGGGTGTGGGGGGGGTGGGGTGTGTGGGTGTGTGGGTGGTGGGTGTGTGTGGGTGTGTTGGGTGGTGTGGGTGGGGTGTGTGTGGGATTTTGGGGTTATGGTGTGTGGGTGTGTGTGGGTGTGTGGGGGTGTGGGTGTTGGGTGTGTGGGTGTGTGGGTGTGTGTGGGTGGGTGTGTGTGGGGGTGTGGGGGGGGTTGTGGGGGGGGGGGGGGGTGTGTGGGTTTTTTTTGGGGTGTGTGGGGGGTGGGTGGTGGGGTTGGTGGTGTGGGTGTGTATGGATGTGTGGGTGTGTGTGGGTGTGTGGGTGTGTGTGGGTGTGTGGGTGTGGGGTGTTGGGGGGGTTTGGGGGGGTGGTGGGGTGGTGGGGTGGTGGGTTTTGGGGTAGGGGGGTGTGTGTGGGTTGTGTGGGTGTGTGTGGGTGTGTGTGGGTTTTTGTGTGGGTGTGGGGTGGTGTGGGTGTGCGTGCGCACAAGGCTACGTACTTTTTGAAAATTATAAAAAAAAATTTTACAACAATTCCTTATTAAAATTACTACTATATACTATATAATTTAATTGCGACACTTGTGTTTGTGTGTGTGGTGTTTTAGCTTGTTGTTCTTTGAAAAAGGGGGGGGGGGTTACGTTAACACTATTTGTTATTGTTGTTGTTTTTACGGTACTTCCCGGCCCAGATCTCCCACATACGCTACTTTACTTTTGAAAATTTAGGATTTTTTTTCTCACTCAATTCCTTATTAATTTATATGTTATTATAACAATTTTTTTAGGGTGCACACGTGTGTTTTTATGTGCGTACTTGTTTTCTAGTTGTCCCTAGAAAAAGGGGGGGGGGTTTTTACTAGGCACACAACTCTTCTGGAGTTTACCTGGCGATATTTAGAAATTTTTTTTTTAACCACTTCTATTCCCGTAAGAAAAAAGGGAGAGAGAGTGGTATGCTACAACCAGCAGGGCGAGACACTTGGACTTTAGACACTAACCAAAATTAACCACAAAAAGGCAAGTGATGTCGTTTGACAACAAGGAGGTTCCCGCGGTCGGCTGCTTAACTCCTTCAATTTTTAAACCCTTTAGGAACTTTATATGATTCAAGTTTTTTTTTTCTTTTTCTTTTTAAGACTTTGGGATTCCCCCTTTTTTCTTCAGTACGTATTATGGTCTAACAAGTTGATGATGTTAGCTACCTTCCAAAAACCAAAGCTGGGGGTTTACTAATTTTTTCTTAATTTCAGTATTTACTTAATCACTCTTTTATGACCTTATCACTACACTGCTGCATAATCAACCAACATATGTATTTGTTAATATTTCAGATCACACCGTTAACCCAATTAACTGTTTGGATATTTTGTGTCAACACTGCGGCCAGTAGCCTGATCAGCTGACTGCTACCCTCCCTCACTCAAATTTCATTCAAATTTAAATTGTAAAATTCTTGATCCTATCACATTATTCGCACTCTTGAAAGCTATTACACTCTTGTAGGTATGTTCACTGATTCACTCACGTACGATGACCGCTAATAATATCTTAGGACAGCCACTAAAACGCTAAATCCTGGGAGCACTATTTAGCGATACTGCTTCACGTGTGTGTGTGTGTGTGTGTGTGTGTGTGTGTGTGTGTGTGTGTGTGTGTGTGTGTGTGTGTGTGTGTGTGTGTGTGTGTGTGTGTGTGTGTAGAAATACAAATAGCCAGATCTCTGTTTAAGGAGGTTATTAGTAGAATATTCAAGAGGTTATTATTAGAATTACAGTAAATCAACCATTAAAATCACATTATGAAATTCTGTGTAGTCTGCAGCCAAACAAACAAGCAGGGCTCCACATGGATTATATGCCACTTTTGTGGAAATTGGTGTCATGCCCCTTGTGCAGACATCCAAGAATTATCTACGAGAGGTATTAAATTAGGGAAGTGTTTTTGGGTATGCCCAAATGAGATCAATCTGTGGACTAAAATCACATCAAAGCAGCCTTCATAGAAAACCTGGAAGCATTCTATAACAGATGGGAAAATAAAAAGTCTGGGCTGGATGGTATCACCCTTGATGCTGGCCATGTAGTCAGAAACTGTAAGGCAGGAGGTGCTGTCCTGGTAGACAGTAACTGTATGCATGGAGAAATGCATATTAGTGGCCTCGAGGGAGACAGGAGCTGTAGTAGAAACAAGTGTAGTCAAGGACAAGATAAAACCAATATTACAACCTAGTAATACCACAGGAGATAACAGAAAAGGGGACTCCACTAATAATAGTGAGGATGTATTACCAGAAACAACTGGTGAGAGCTCCATTGTTAGTATTAGTGAGGATAGGAATGAGACAGGAAAACATGCACAAACAGGAAATACAGTCACAAAAATCCAAGGCAAATGTAAACCAAGCCTGTGCACATATTATGCACTTGATATCTGCACGCATGGGACATCTGGAAAACAGATGGGACGTGCAACTTTGAACACCCTAGAAAATGCGGTGCCCATATGACAACAGGAAAATGCAAACCCCCTTCCTGTAAGATTTTTCACCCTGAAATGTGTCTCTCTTCAATACAGGAAAGACTGTGCTATAACTTAAATTGCCAGGCACACCATCTAAAGGGGACAAAAAGATACAAAACATCCAGACCATGGGAAAACCTGGGTAGCCACAGACACTCAAGAGGGAGAGGTTTTTTAGTGCCAGGAAGAAAAAAAACTGGCAGGAACTGGCAGAAATCGTACACCAAATCCAGTCATTTCTGGAGTGGAATCACAGTCGATGGCCTCCACTCCAAACCAACAGATACAGATATTAGTGCCAGAAAAAAAATGCCTCCCCAATACTATCAATATCACCAATCCGACTACATTCCTCTTTGATAATATACAGGGTCTAAAGCCAGCAACGAACCACAAAATACCTTTCATCCGTGGACTGCTTGCAGAGGCAAATGCAATGTTCGTGTCTTTCACAAAGACCCACATAAAGGATCACTTGGACAACGAAATATGGATCCCAGGTTACAACCTATACATATGCGACAGAGTGAATAGGCAAAAGGGGGGGGGGGGTTGGCCTGTATATCGCAGAGTCACTTATTTGCACAGAACTGCTTAATGCTTCAAATGATGTAGTTGAAGTTTTAACAGTAAAGATCGAGAACCAAGATCCAGTCATTGTGGTAGTCTACAAGCCTCTGGATGCAACGTCCCAACAATTCCAGGAACAGCTGTTGAAAATTGACCACTGTCTGGAAAATCTTCCAGCTCCTGCCCCCAACATCTTGCTCCTGGGGGATTTCAGCTTAAAGCGCCTAAAATGGAGGAAGATAGCAAATAATGTTGTTGCAGTAATAACACCAGGAGGCAGCTCTGACGAGAACTCACACACACACGAACTTTTAAATATCTGCACAAAATTCAACCTAAACCAGCAAATAATATAGCCTACTGGATTGGAGAATACACTGGACCTCATCTTCACTAACAATGATGATCTAATACGAAATGCTGCAGTCAGATGATTACAAATTCCACTACAGGCAGCATATTCCCCCAATATTCAAAACTCCATACTTATTATTGTACCTACTACATACATAGAACACTTAACTCGGATATAAACCCTCCCCTCAAACGCTCTTTAACAGCCTCAGCGGAACACATCACAACAACACAAGGCACAGATTACTCTTTGATGTTCCTCGTGTCATTTCACACTATGTAAAAAACTCAATGCACATAAAAGGCCCAAAAATCTGGAATTCATTACCTGTGAATATAAAAGAAACACTGTCTGTTTATCAATTCAAGACTCTTCTTAAAAACCACTCCTCACCCACAACTAAATAAATACTGATTAACTGTATCTTATAAATGTATAACCTGTGACCCTATCAAACTACATTACCTAATAGAATACTCCATTCTCTTGAATGCTCAGTAACTCATCAAAGGTGTCACAAATTTCTACAATAATTAAAGCCTCTTATTTCAAATACTCATTTTGTTGTAATTTGTTTACTGTAATTTTACCAGTGAATATATCATTGCTTAGTTAATCTTAAGCTGGGAAGATAAACTAAGCAACACAGACCCCAACTTATAGCCTAGAACATATGAACTCTGTGGCACTCGATGTATGATCAAGTCGTATTCCTTTAAGAAAAAGGAGAAGTAGATGTAAAATAGAAAGAGACAGGCGCTCCCTTTACAGGCGACGGAAAAGAATAAAAGAGCGGCTAAAAGAGGTCAATATATTTGAAATGCGTAGGGAGACACTGGTCAGGAGAAATAGCAAGCATCGAACTAAAGCTAAAGGAATCTTATAGGAGTCAGGAATCGCGGGAAGAACTAAAAACATGAATGAAATCGAAAAGAAACCCAAAGTATTTCTTATGCCAAATCAAAGTCGAGAACAACGTCCAGTATTGGGTCCCTACTTAAACAAGATGGGTCCCTACACAGATGACAGAAAGGAAATGAGTGAGCTACTCAAGTCCCAATATCACTCAGTTTTTAGCAAGCCGCTAACCAGACTGAGAGTTGAAGACCTAAATTAATTTTTCATGAGAGAGCCACAGAATTTGGTTAACACAAGCCTATCCGATGTTATCCTGACTCCAAATGATTTCGAACAGGCGATAAATTACATGCCCTTGCACTCTGCCCAGGGCCAGACTCATGGACTCCGTGATCATCAAGAAACTGCTATCACGTGCTTTTAACATCCTGTGGAGAGGGAGCATGGACACTGGGGTCGTCCCACAGTTACTAAAACAAACAGACATAGCCCCATTCCACAAAGGGGGCAGTAAAGCAATAGCAAAAACTACAGACCGACAGCACTAACCTCCCATATCATAAAAGTCTTTGAAAGGGTCCTAAGAAGCAAGATCGCCACCCATCTAGATACCCATCAGTTGCACAACCCAGGGCAACATGGTTTAGAGAGCAGGTCGCTCATGTCTGTCCCAACTACTGGATCACTACAAGGTCCTAGATGCACTAGAAGACAAAAAGAATGCGGATGTAATATACACAGACTTTGCAAAAGTGTGACCATGGAGTAATAGGCACAAAATGCGTGCTAAAGGAATAACAGGAAAAGTCGGTAGATGGATCTATAATTTCCTCACAAAGCCACACAAAGAGTAGTAGTCAACAGAGTAAAGTCTGAGGCGGTTACGGTGAAAAGCTGTTCCGCAAGGCACAGTACTCACTTCCATCTTGTTCCTCATCCTCATATCCGACATAGACAAGGATGTCAGCCACAGCACCGTGTCTTCCTTTGCAGATGACACCCGAATCTGCATGACAGTGTCTTCCATTGCAGACACTGTAAGGCTCCAGGCGGACATCAACCAATCTTTCAGTGGGCTGCAGAAAACAATTTGAAGTTCAACGATGAGAAATTTCAATTACTCCGATGTGGTAAACATGAGGAAATTAAAACTTCATCAGAGTATAAAACAAATTCCAGCCACAAAATATAGCGAGAAACCAACGTCAAAGACCTGGGAGTGATTATGTCGGAGGATCTCACCTTCAAGGACCATAACATTATATCAATCGCATCTACTAGAAAAATGACAGGATGGATAATGAGAACCTTCAAAACTAGGGATGCCAAGCACATGATGACACTCTTCAGGTCACTTGTTCTATCTAGGCTGGAATATTGCTGCACACTAACAGCACCTTTCAAGGCAGGTAAAATTGCTGACCTAGAAAATGTACAGGGAACCTTCATGGCGCGCATAACGGAAATAAAACACCTAAATTACTGGGAGCGCTTGAAGTTCCTGAACCTGTACTCCCTGGAACGCAGGCGGGAGAGATACATGATTATATGCACCTGGAAAATCCTAGAGGGACTAGTACCGAACTTGCACACGAAAATCACTCACTACGAAAGCAAAAGACTCGGCAAACGATGCAACATCCTCCAATGTAAAGCAAGAGTGTCACTAGCACGTTAAGAGACAACACAATAAGTGTCAGGGGCCCAAGGCTGTTCAATTTTCTCCCAGCATACATTAGGGGGATTACCAATAGACCCCTGACTGTCTTCAAGCAGGCACTGGACAAGCACCTAAAGTCGGTACCTGACCAGCCAGGCATGTTGAGATCAATTATATATATATTATATATATATTATTATATATATATATATATATATATATATATTATAATATATATGTGTGTGTGTGTGTGTGTGTGTGTGTGTGTGTATGTGTATGTGTGTGTGTGTGTGTGTGTGTGTGTGTGTATGTGTATGTGTGTGTGTGTGTGTGTGTGTGTGTGTTAGTTAGTTACCATTTTGTCCTAGGCACATGTCGATTAGACACTAGGCCTGTTGTATATATGAGTACGTGTGTGTGTGTGTGTGTGTGTGTGTGTGTGTGTGTGTGTGTGTGTGTGTGTGTGTACTCACCTATTTGTACTCACCTATTTGTGGTTGCAGGGGTCGAGTCACAGCTCCTGGCCCCGCCTCTTCGCTGATTGCTACTAGCTCCTCTCTCTCCCTGCCCCATGAGCTCTATCATACCTCGCCTTAAAACTATGTATGGTTCCTGCCTCCACCACATCACTTTCTAGGCTATTCCATGGCCTGTGTGTGTGTGTGTGTGTGTGTTGTATGTGTGTGTGTGTGTGTGTGTGTGTGTGTGTGTGTGTGTGTGTGTGTGTGCGCGCGCTCACCTAATTGTGGTTGCAGGGGTCGAGACTGTGTGTGTGTGTGTGTGTGTGTGTGTGTATGTGTGTGTGGTGTGTGTGTGTGTGTGTGTGTGTGTGTGTGAGTGTGTATGTAAACTATATGTATAATTCTGTCAATTATTAAATTTCCTTTACTTGTATTGCCAACAGAATGTTCATTTCCTTACGAGGATATTGGTGGTCGTTGTGTCCTCGTAGTATCACCCAGTAACGGGACTTGGTGGGAGCAGAGGCGACTGTGTGAGCTACTTAATGGACACATGTTGAAGCTGAACGACGCAAATCTCCTGGGAGCTATTTACGATTATATTGTTGCTCAAGGTTTGCTCATTAATCAGTTTTCTTTATAATAGTAATAATATAATATCAATAACATACTGCTATATAGAAAGCCGCTTACTATGCAGAGCATTTCGACAAAGTAGGTCAGTTTTGTCCCAGGATGCGACCCACACCAGTCCACTAACACCTAGGTACCCATTTTACTGATGGGCAACATAGACAATCGGTGTAAAGAAACACGACCATTGTTTCTACCCTCGCCGGGAATCGAACCCGGACCCCGTCAAGCGAGAGCTTTAGCCACCAGGCCACAGTGGTTAAGATTAAGATTAAGATCTTTATTTTGACAAATTACATGGTTGTACAGAGGAATATAATAGTTGGGTGAAGGTGCCAAAAGCCACTTTGTATGCAGGACAGTTCTAGTGACCAGCTCTCCATTTGTTGCAAAATGGGTTTTCGTAAGAATTTCACACACACTGATGAAGATGATACATAATCCATGTATTATGGATGCAATCCTATCCATTATTAGGGATTCCTGAAGCAGAACCTTAAAGAGGTTTCCTGAATGTTTTTTCTCCAACTTTTCTCTTTTATTTTTCTCAAAACACGAAAAAGCTATTTTTAATTGATTTCAAACCTTCAATGTTTGTGCAGTCACTAGGGTCAGATTTTTTAATAAGTTAGCATGTGCAGGAGGATTATGACCAAAGATGCTGAACTAATTCCCAGCATCACGATAGTACCCACTAAGTGTTCTTTCGTCCATCTTAGGGCCAGGATAGTACCTACTAAGTGTTATTTCTTCCACCTTAGGGCAAGGTTAGTACCCACTTAGTGTTCTTTCGTCCATCTAAGGGCCAAGATAGTACACACTAAGTGTTATTTCGTCCATCTTGGTGAGGATAGTACCAACTAAGTGTTATTTCAGCCGTCTTAGAGCCAGGATAGTACCGACTAAGTGTTATTTCAGCCGTCTTAGAGCCAGGATAGCACCCACTAAGTGTTATATCAGCCGTCTTAGGGCCAGGATAGTACCCACTAAGTGTTATTTCGTCCATCTTAGGGCAAGGATATTACCACTAAGTGATGTTTCGCCCATCTTAGGGCCAGGATAGTACCACGAAGTGTTGTTTCGTCCATCTTAGGGCCAGGATAGTGCCCACAAAGGTTTGATTCGTCCATCATAGTTCCAGGATAGTACCCACTAAGTGTTCTTTCGTCAATCTTAGGGCCAGGATAGTACCCACTAACTGTTGTTTCGTCCATCATACTTCCAGGATAGTACCCACTAAGTGTTCTTTCGTCAATCTTAGGGCCAGGATAATACCGACTAACTGTTGTTTCGTCCATCTTAGGGCCAGGATAGTACCACTAAGTGTTGTGTCGTCCATCTTAAGCCAAGGATAGTACCAATAAGTGTTATGTCGTCCATCGTAGGGGCAGGACACTACTCACTAAGTGTTGTTTCGTCCATCTTAGTGAGGATAGTACCCACTAAGTGCTGTTTCGTCCATCTTAGGACAAGGATAGTACCCACTAAGTGTTGTTTCGTTCATCTTAGGGACGATAGTACCGACTAACTGTTGTTTCGTCCATCTAAGGGCCAGGATAGTACCAATTATGTGTTGTTTCGTCCATCTTATTGAGCATAGTACCCACTAAGTGTTGTTTCGTCCTTCTTACGGCCAGGATAGTACCCACTAACTGTTGTTTCGTGCATCTTAGTGCCAGGATAGTACCCACTAAGTGTTGTTTCGTCCTTCTTAGGGCCAGGACACTACACAATAAGTGTTGTTTCGTCCTTCTTAGGGCCAGGATAATACCCACTAAGTGTTGTTTCGCCCATCTTAGGGCCAGGACACTACCCACTAAGTGTTGTTTCGTCCATCTTAGTGAGGATAGTACCCACCAAGTGCTATTTCGTCCATCTTAGGTCCAGGATAGTACCCACTAAATGTTGTTTCGTCCATCTTACGGCCAGGATAGTGCCCACTAAGTGTTGTTTCGTCCTTCTTACGGCCAGGATAGTGCCCACTAAGTGTTGTTTCGTCCTTCTTACGGCCAGGATATTGCCCACTAAGTGTTGTTTCGTCCTTCTTACGGCCAGGATAGTGCCCACTAAGTGTTGTTTCGTACTTCTTACGGCCAGGATAGTGCCCACTAAGTGTTGTTTCGTCCATCTTTGGTCCAGGATACTACTACTAAGTGATGTTTCGTCCATCTTAGGGCCAGGATAGTACCCACTAAGTGTTGCTTCGTCCATCTTAGGGGCAGGATAGTACCCACTAAGTGTTGTTTCGTCCTTCTCAGGGCCAGGATAGTACCCACTAAGTGTTGTTTCGTGCGTCTTAGTGCCAGGATAGTACCCACTAAGTGTTTTTTCGTCCATCTTAGAGCCAAAATAGTACCATTAAGTGTTGTTTCGTCCATCTTAGGGCCAGGATAGTACCCATAAGTGTTGTTTCGTCCATCTTAGAGCCAAATAGTACACACTAAGTGTTGTTTCGTCCATCTTTCGGCGAGGATAGTACCCACTAAGTTTTCTGACGTCCATCTTAGAGCCAGGAGAGTGCCCACTAAGTCTTGTTTCGTTCATCTTTGGGCCAGGATAGTACCACTAAGTGTTGTTTCGTCCATCATAGTACCACTAAGTGTTGTTTCGTTCATCTTGGGCCAGGATAGTACCCACTAAAAGTTGTTTTGCCCATCTTAGGGTCAGGATAGTACCACTAAGTGTTGTTTTGTACATCTTAGGGACAGGATAATACCTACTAAGTGTTATTTCGTCCATCTTAGAGCCAGATAGTGCCGCTAAGTGTTGTTTCGTCCATCTTAGTGCCATGATAGTTCCCACTAAGTGTTGTTTCGTCCAACTTAGGGCAGGATAGTACCACTAAGTGTTGTTTTGTCCATCTTAGGCAAAGGATAATACCACTAAGTGTTGTTTCGTCCATCTTAGTGAGGATAGTACCCACCAAGTGCTATTTTGTCCATCTTAGGTCCAGGATAGTACCCACTAAATGTTGTTTCGTCCTTCTTAGGGCCAGGATAGTACCCACTAAGTGTTGTTTCGTCCATCTTAGGGCCAGGAGAGTACCCACTAAGTGTTGTTTCGTTCATCTAAGTGCAAGGATAGTACCCACGCCAAATGACTTCGAACAGGCGATAAATGACATGCCCATGCACTCTGCCCCAGGGCCAGACTCATGGAACTCTGTGTTCATCAAGAACTGCAAGAAGCCCCTATCACGAGCCTTTTCCATCCTATGGAGAGGGAGCATGGACACGGGGGTCGTCCCACAGTTACTAAAAACAACAGACATAGCCCCACTCCACAAAGGGGGCAGTAAAGCAACAGCAAAGAACTACAGACCAATAGCACTAACATCCCATATCATAAAAATCTTTGAAAGGGTCCTAAGAAGCAAGATCACCACGCATCTAGAAACCCATCAGTTACACAACCCAGGGCAACATGGGTTTAGAACAGGTCGCTCCTGTCTGTCTCAACTATTGGACCACTACGACAAGGTCCTAAATGCACTAGAAGACAAAAAGAATGCAGATGTAATATATACAGACTTTGCAAAAGCCTTCGACAAGTGTGACCATGGCGTAATAGCGCACAAAATGCGTGCTAAAGGAATAACAGGAAAAGTCGGTCGATGGATCTATAATTTCCTCACTAACAGAACACAGAGAGTAGTCGTCAACAGAGTAAAGTCCGAGGCAGCTACGGTGAAAAGCTCTGTTCCACAAGGCACAGTACTCGCTCCCATCTTGTTCCTCATCCTATATCCGACATAGACAAGGATGTCAGCCACAGCACCGTGTCTTCCTTTGCAGATGACACCCGAATCTGCATGACAGTGTCTTCCATTGCAGACACTGCAAAGCTCCAGGCAGACATCAACCAAATCTTTCAGTGGGCTGCAGAAAACAATATGAAGTTCAACGATGAGAAATTTCAATTACTCAGATATGGTAAACATGAGGAAATTAAATCTTCATCAGAGTACAAAACAAATTCTGACCACAAAATAGAGCGAAACACCAACGTCAAAGACCTGGGAGTGATCATGTCGGAGGATCTCACCTTCAAGGACCATAACATTGTATCAATCGCATCTGCTAGAAAAATGACAGGATGGATAATGAGAACCTTCAAAACTAGGGAGGCCAAGCCATGATGACACTCTTCAGGTCACTTGTTCTATCTAGGCTGGAATATTGCTGCACACTAACAGCACCTTTCAAGGCAGGTGAAATTGCCGACCTAGAAAATGTACAGAGAACTTTCACGGCGCGCATAACGGAGATAAAACACCTCAATTATTGGGAGCGCTTGAGGTTCCTAAACCTGTATTCCCTGGAACGCAGGAGGGAGAGATACATGATTATATACACCTGGAAAATCCTAGAGGGACTAGTACCGAACTTGCACACGAAGATCACCCACTACGAAAGCAAAAGACTTGGCAGACGATGCACCATCCCCCCAATGAAAAGCAGGGGTGTCACTAGCACGTTAAGAGACCATACAATAAGTGTCAGGGGCCCGAGACTGTTCAACTGCCTCCCAGCACACATAAGGGGGATTACCAACAGACCCCTGGCAGTCTTCAAGCTGGCACTGGACAAGCACCTAAAGTCAGTTCCGGATCAGCCGGGCTGTGGCTCGTATGTTGGTTTGCGTGCAGCCAGCAGCAACAGCCTGGTTGATCAGGCTCTGATCCACCAGGAGGCCTGGTCTCAGACCGGGCCGCGGGGGCGTTGACCCCCGGAACTCTCTCCAGGTAAACTCCAGGTAAACTAAGTATTGTTTCGTCCATCTAAGGGCGAGAATAGTACCACTAAGTGTTGTTTCGTTCATCTTTGGGCCAGAAGAGTGCCCACTAAGTGTTATTTCGTACATCTTACAGCGAGGATAGTACCCACTAAGTGTTGTTTCGTCCATCTTAGGTCCAGGATACTACTACTAAGTGACGTTTCGTCCATCTTAGGGCCAGGATAGTACCCACTAAGTGTTGCTTCGTCCATCTTAGGGGCAGGATAGTACCCACTAAGTGTTGTTTCGTCCTTCTTAGGGCCAGGATAGTACCCACTAAGTGTTGTTTCGTCCTTCTTAGGGCCAGGATAGTACCCACTAAGTGTTGTTTCGTGCATCTTAGTGCCAGGATAGTACCCAATAAGTGTTGTTTCGTCCATCTTAGGGCCAGGAGAGTAACATTAAGTGTTGTTTCGTCCATCTTAGGGCCAGGTTAGAACCCATAAGTGTTGTTTCGTCCATCTTAGGGCCAGGTTAGTACCCATAAGTGTTGTTTCGCCCATCTAAGGGCCAGGACATTGCCACTAAGTGTTGTTTCGTCCATTTTAGAGCCAAAATAGTATACACTAAGTGTTGTTTCGTCAATCTTTGGGCCAGGATATTACCACTAAGTGTTGTTTCGCCCATCTTAGGGCCAGGATAGTACTATGAAGTGTTGTTTCATCCATCTTAGGGCCAGGATAGTGCCCACAAAGAGTTGTTTCGTCCATCATAGTTCCAGGATAGCACCCACTAAGTGTTCTTTCGTCAATCTTAGAGCCATGATAGTACCCACTAACTGTTGTTTCGTCCATCATACTTCCAGGATAGTACCCACTAATTGTTCTTTCGTCAATCTTAGGGCCAGGATAATACCGACTAAGTGTTGTTTCGTCCATCTTAGGGCCAGGATAGCACCACTAAGTGTTGTGTCGTCTATCTTAGGCCAAGGATAGTACCAATAAGTGTTATGTCGTCCATTGTAGGGGCAGGACACTACTCACTAAGTGTTGTTTCGTACATCTTAGCGAGGATAGTACCCACTGAGTGCTGTTTCGTCCATCTTAGGACAAGGATAGTACCCACTAAGTGTTGTTTCGTCCATCTTAGGGAGGATAGTACCGACTAACTGTTGTCTCGTCCGTCTTAGGGCCAGGATAGTACCAATTATGTGTTGTTTCGTCCATCATAGTGAGCATAGTACCCACTAAGTGTTGTTTCGTCCTTCTTACGGCCAGGATAGTACCCACTAACTGTTGTTTCGTGCATCTTAGTGCCAGGATAGTACCCACTAAGTGTTGTTTCGTCCATCTTAGGGCCAGGACACTACACAGTAAGTGTTGTTTCGTCCATTTTAGTGAGGATAGTACCCACCAAGTGCTATTTCGTCCATCTTAGCTCCAGGATAGTACCCACTAAATGTTGTTTCGTCCATCTTACGGAGGATAGTACCGACTGACTGTTGTTTCGTCCATCTTAGGGCCAGGATAGTACCCACTAAGTGTTGTTTCTTCCTTCTTACGGCCAGGATAGTACCCACTAAGTGTTGTTTCGTCCATCTTAGGTCCAGGATACTACTACTAAGTGATGTTTCGTCCATCTTATGGCCAGCATAGTACCCACTAAGTTTTGCTTCGTCCATCTTAGGGGCAGGATAGTACCCACTAAGTGTTGTTTCGTCCTTCTTAGAGCCAGGATAATACCCACTAAGTGTTGTTTCGTCTATCTTAGGGCCAGGACACTACCCACTAAGTGTTGTTTCGTCCATCTTAGTGCCAGGATAGTACCCACTAAGTGTTGCTTCGTCCATCTTAGGGGCAGGATAGTACCCACTAAGTGTTGTTTCGTCCTTCTTAGGGCCAGGATAGTACCCACTAAGTGTTGTTTCGTGCATCTTAGTGCCAGGATAGTACCCACTAAGTGTTGTTTCGTCCATCTTAGGGCCAGGACACTACCCACTAAGTGTTGTTTCGTCCATCTTAGTGAGGATAGTACCCACCAAGTGCTATTTCGTCCATCTTAGGTCCAGGATAGTACCCACTAAATGTTGTTTCGTCCATCTTACGGTGAATAGTTCTGACTGACTGTTGTTTCGTCCATCTTAGGGCCAGGATAGTACCCACTAAGTGTTGTTTCGTCCTTCTTACGGCCAGGATAGTGCCCACTAAGTGTTGTTTCGTCCATCTTTGGTCCAGGATACTACTACTAAGTGATGTTTCGTCCATCTTAGGGGCAGGATAGTACCCACTAAGTGTTGTTTCGTCCTTCTCAGGGCCAGGATAGTGTCGTCCCTCTTAGGGCCAGGATAGTACCCACCAAGTGCTATTTCGTCCATCTTAGGGCCAGGATAGTACCCACTAAGTGTTGTTTCGTCCATCTTAGGGCCAGGATAGTACCCACAAAGTGTTGTTTCGTCCATCTTAGGCCAGGATAGTACCCACTAAGTGTTGTTTCGTCCATCTTAAGGCCAGGATAGTACCCACTAAGTGTTGTTTCGTCCATCTTAGGGCCAGGATAGTACCCACTAAGTGTTGTTTCGTCCATCTTAGGGCCAGGATAGTACCCACTAAGTGTTTGTTTCGTCCATCTTAGGGCCAGGATAGTACCCACTAAGTGTTGTTTCGTCCATCTATGGCCAGGATAGTACCCACTAAGTGTTGTTTCGTCCATCTTAGGGCCAGGATAGTACCCACTAAGTGTTGTTTCGTCCATCTTAGGGCCAGGATAGTACCCACTAAGTGTTGTTTCGTCCTTCTTAGGGCCAGGATAGTACCCACTAAGTGTTGTTTCGTCCATCTTAGGGCCAGGATAGTACCCACTAAGTGTTGTTTCGTCCATCTTAGGGCCAGGATAGTACCCACTAAGTGTTGTTTCGTCCATCTTAGGGCCAGGATAGTACCCACTAAGTGTTGTTTTCGTCCATCTTAGGGCCAGGATAGTACCCACATAAGTGTTGTTTCGTCCATCTTAGGGCCAGGATAGTACCCACTAAGTGTTGTTTCGTCCATCTTATGGCCAGATAGTACCCACTAAGTGTTGTTTCGTCCATCTTAGGGCCAGATAGTACCCACTAAGTGTTTTTTCGTCCATCTTAGGCCAGGATAGTACCCACTAAGTGTTGTTTCGTCCTTCTTAGGGCCAGATAGTACCCACAAGTGTTGTTTTCGTCCATCTAGGGCCAGGATAGTACCCACTAAGTGTTGTTTCGTCCATCTTATGGCCAGGATAGTACCCACTAAGTGTTGTTTCGTCCATCTTAGGGCCAGGATAGTACCCACTAAGTGTTGTTTCGTCCATCTTAGGCCAGGATAGTACCCACTAAGTGTTGTTTCGTCCTTCTTAGGGCCAGGATAGTACCCACTAAGTGTTGTTTCGTCCATCTTAGGGCCAGGATAGTACCCACTAAGTGTTGTTTCGTCCATCTTAGGGCAGGATAGTACCCACTAAGTGTTTGTTTCGTCCATCTTAGGGCCAGGATAGTACCCACTAAGTGTTGTTTCGTCCATCTTAGGGCCAGGATAGTACCCACTAAGTGTTGTTTCGTCCATCTTATGGCCAGGATAGTACCCACTAAGTGTTGTTTCGTCCATCTTAGGGCCAGGATAGTACCCACTAAGTGTTGTTTTCGTCATCTTAGGGCCAGGATAGTACCCACTAAGTGTTGTTTCGTCCATCTTAGGGCCAGGATAGTACCCACTAAGTGTTGTCTCGTCCAGGTAAATTTCTAGTTATAGTAAAATAGTTAAAAAAAAAACTTTGAGTCCATAATAAATGGAGAATGAATCATCTGATCAGCTGTGAATTTTCACCACTTCTGTTTCTGTCGTGTCTACAAGTTTCATGTTGTTACTGGCTGACATAATGTTGCTTCTGGCTGACATAATGTTGCTACTGGATGACATAATGTTGTTACTGGCTGACATAATGCTGCTATTGGCTGACATAACGTTGGTACTGGCTCACATAATGTTGTTACTTACTGGCATAATTTTGTTACCGAATGGCATAATGTTGTTACTACCTGACATAATGTTGTTACTACCTGACATAATGTTGTTACTACTTGACATAATGTTGTTACTACTTGACATAATGTTGTTACTACTTGACATAATGTTGTTACTACCTGACATAATGTTGTTACTACCTGACATAATGTTTGTTACTAAACCCGACATAATGTTGTTACTACCTGACATAATGTTGTTACTACTTACATAATGTTGTTACTACCTGACATAATGTTGTTACTACTTGACATAATGTTGTTACTACCTGACATAATGTTGTTACTACCTGACATAATGTTGTTACTACCTGACATAATGTTGTTACTACCTTACATAATGTTGTTACTACCTGACATAATGTTGTTACTACCTGACATAATGTTATTACTGGTTGCCATAATGTTGTTACTCCCTGACGTAATGTTGCTTCTGGCTGCGATAATGTTGTAACTGGCTGACATAATGTTGTAACTGGCTGACATAATGTTCTTATTGGACGACATAATGTTGCTACTGGCTGACATAATGTTGTTACTGGCTGACATAATGTTGTTACTGGTTGACATAATGTTGTTACTGGCTGACATATGTTGTTACTGGCTGACATAATGTTGTTACTGGCTGACATAATGTTGTTACTGGCTGACATAATGTTGTTACTGGCTGACATAATGTTGTTACTGGCTGACATAATGTTGTTACTGGTTGACATAATGTTGTTACTGGCTGACATAATGTTGTTACTGGCTGACATAATGTTGTTACTGCTGACATAATGTTGTTACTGGCTGACATAATGTTGTTACTGGCTGACATAATGTTGTTACTGGTTGACATAATGTGTGTTACTGGTTGACATAATGTTGTTACTGCTGACATAATGTTGTTACTGCTGACATAATGTTGTTACTGGCTGACATAATGTTGTTACTGGCTGACATAATGTTGTTACTGGCTGACATAATGTTGTTACTGGCTGACATAATGTTGTTACTGGCTGACATAATGTTATTACTAGTTGACATAATGTTGTTACTGGCTGACATAATGTTGTTACTGGCTGACATAATGTTGTTACTGGTTGACATAATGTTGTTACTGGTTGACATAATGTTGTTACTGGCTGACATAATGTTGTTACTGGCTGACATAATGTTGTTACTGGTTGACATAATGTTGTTACTGGCTGACATAATGTTGTTACTGGCTGACATAATGTTGTTACTGGCTGTCATAATGTTGTTACTGGCTTTCATAATGTTACTGGCTGACATAATGTTGTTACTGGCTGACATAATGTTGTTACTGGCTGACATAATGTTGTTACTGGCTGACATAATGTTGTTACTGCGACATAATGTTGTTACTGGCTGACATAATGTTGTTACTGGCTGACATAATGTTTGTTACTGGCTGACATAATGTTGTTACTGGCTGACATAATGTTGTTACTGGTTGACATAATGTTGTTACTGGTTGACATAATGTTGTTACTGGCTGACATAATGTTGTTACTGGCTGACATAATGTTGTTACTGGCTGACATAATGTTGTTACTGGTTGACATAATGTTGTTACTGGCTGACATAATGTTGTTACTGGTTGACATAATGTTGTTACTGGCTGACATAATGTTGTTATTCATTGATATAATATTGTTACTGGCTGAAATAATGTTACTTTGGCTGACATAATGTTGTTACTGGCTGGCATAATGTTGTTACTGGCTGACATAATGTTGTGACTGGCTAACATAATGTTGTTACTGGCTTTCATAATGTTATTACTGGCTGACTAAATGTTGTTACTGGCTGACTAAATGTTGTTACTGGCTGACATAATGTTGTTACAGGTTGTAATAATGTTCCTACTGGCTGAAACAATGTTGTTACTGGCTGACATAATGTTGTTACTAGCTGTCATAGTGTTGTTATTTGCTGACATAATGCTTTTACTGGCTGTCATAATGTTGTAAAGTAAAAGGACACAAGTGCAACTAATGTGACATTTTATTGTGGCAACGTATCGCTCTCCAGGAGCTTTATCAAGCCATTACAAACAATACATGGACACAGAGAGTATATAAAGGCTCAGAGTGAGGTGCAATATTAGTGAGGTACCATATCGATGTTCACTAGTGGTAGTAGTAGTAGTAGTAGTAGTAGTAGTAGTAGTAGTAGTAGTAGTAGTAGTAGTAGTAGTAGTAGTAGTAGTAGTAGTAGTAGTAGTAGTAGTAGCAGTGACAAAAGTAATACAATATGGTAGAGCAATTAATTCGTACATGAGTAAAAGGATATAAAAGCTATTACTTGGGTAACATAAAAATAGGTTGGGCAAATATAGACTGGAAAGAGGCAGGTTGTTTCCGTGTTCACTCTCTGTAATGTGCTTTGTGTAGTATAACAGGAGAGACTATGTGATGGCAGGGTTTACTGTTTTCAGGAGGATTCTTGCTAAGACTTCGGAGATGGTGAAACTGCCGTTGTTTTGTTTAATTGTATTCGAAACAGCGATCAGTGCTGATTCGAGGCACTTGCGTCTGCGGAAATTAGTTTCTTTAATCACTAATTGGGCGTCTCTAAATTTCATGAGATGATTGGTGGAATTTCGGTGTTGTACACAGGCGTTGTTCAAGTTATCGTTCCTACATGCGTAAATGTGTTCATTGAGGCGGGTGTCGAGGTTTCGTGCTGTTTCACCTACGTAGATCTTGTCACAGCCTCCACAGGGTATAGTGTAAACTCCTGCATTGACTGGTTCGTGGTGCTTGGATTTTGTCCTGGTTAGATCCTTTACTGAAGTGCTAGAAGCGATGGCGACTCTGGTGTTAGCTTGTGAAAGTACTCTTGAGACGTTTAGTGCAACCTGGCTGTTGGGAAGAATTATAACTTGTTGGGAAGTGGTGTTGATGCGTGGAGAATTAATGATCTGAAGAGCTCTTTTCTTGCAGTCTTTGATGAAAAAAGAATTAAAATGTAACTCAGTGAATGTTTGGTGAATGTATGTACATTCCTCGTCAAGAAACTCAGGACTACAAATTCGGTATGCTCTTCGGAAAAACCCGATGATGATGCCTCTTTTGGTCTTGGTATCTTGACTGGAATAGAAGTGTGTGAGATCATTTTTATTGGTGGGTTTCCGATAAACTTGAAATCTTAGGTTGTTGTCTACTTTGTGAATGAGGACGTCGAGGAAAGGTAGCTTGTCATTGGACTCTTCTAGTGTAAACTGGATCGCCGGTTCAACTGCGTTGAGCCTTGCCTGAAGATCCCGTACATCAAAACGTTTGGGAGTTATTACGAGGACGTCGTCCATGTAACGTAACCAAGTGACGCTTGAAGGGATGATGTTGGCGAAGTGTTCGGACTCTAGGTGTTCCATGTATAAGTTGGCTAGGACGGCACTGATGGGGGACCCCATTCCCATGCCGTAGGTTTGTTTGTAGAGCTTGTTGTTGAAAGAAAAACAGTTGAAATTAACACAGAGTTCAATCAAGTCAACAAATTCTCCGGGAGGTAGAGGAAGATTAAGGTCCTGATTGACTTTACGTCGTAGAACCTCGATGGCTTTTTTGGTAGGTACTTTTGTGAAGAGGGAAGTCACATCCAAACTGCTTAGTTTCTTGTTACGGATGGAGAGGTTTCGGATGCGGTTGAGAAGGTCGCCTGAGTGTTTAAGATGAGCGGGGCTGATGGTCCCCAGAAGGCAGGAAAGATGTTTGGCAAGAACTCAGGCTAGTTTGTGTGGAGCACTGCCTATTCCTAAGATTTCAAGTTTATCGGAAACCCACCAATAAAAATGATCTCACACACTTCTATTCCAGTCAAGATACCAAGACCAAAAGAGGCATCATCAGGGTTTTTTCCCTAGAGCAACCGAATTTGTGTCCGGTTTTTTTTTGACAGGAATGTACAACTTTCCCAAACTTTCACTGAGTTACTTTTTAATTCTTTTTTCATCAAGACTGCAAGAAAAGGCGTGCCCCCTGAGACAGGCAAATCCATCAGATTTGATACCATGATTCTAAGGAGAGGGAATAGACTAAAAACCCCAACAAATGCGACCCCAAAACCCCTTCCCCAAGCTGACCCAAATCTTGGTGGAGATTTTAAACCCTTCCCAAAAAGAAATGCACAGTTTTTTGGCTCAGACAAGAAACACGGGTTTTCTACTCCGGGAACAACATTCGTTTGGTACCGTCATCGTGAACGGAATTCACTCATTTTTTGCAAAGGAATCTTTAGTTTTTTGCAAAAATTTCGGGCCTTTTAAACACAGGGGGATGTCATAAAAAACAGATGAATGAAGACTCTTCACTGATTTTTCAAAAAGAATTTTTAAAGTCTGTATTTCTCTAAAATGGCAACACACTGCATCTACCCAATTTGCCTTTTAAATAAATAAATAAACAATAAAAAATTTATTTCTTTTTCCAAGGGGTTAAAATGTTAATTTAAAATTTTTTGTTGCAATACAAAGTTAGCCACTATCTCTGAGGCTTTTTGGGGAAACTATTCCAAATACTAGTAAAATTAAAACAATTGTGTCCAAATGTCAGAAACTACACAAATAGAAGACACTAATATTTCAATCAAGTACCAAACACAATTTTCTATTTGTGGCGTTTAAAAGTTATTGCTCTCCTATAGGGCTTTAAGGTGAGGGCAGACAGCCACACTAAACAAAATGACTGGGCCCCCAAGAACCCCGCTTCTTACCCGGAAATACAACTTGAAAACTGTGCACTAGTTGACCCCAAGAAAATTCTTCGCCAAGATCCCCAAAAAATTAGGGCTTATGAAAAATTTTGTGAAGGCCTTGAAAAAAATGAAAAGCCTTAAGTTGCCTGGGGTCAAAGTTTCCTGAAAAATGAAGGCAAAAAGGCAGAACTTTTTTGTTTCCCAGATTCGGGGAAATTTAGAAAACAAACATTTTGTGAAGTAAGCAGGGGTCGAGGTGAAACCGGGGGTTTTTAACAAACAGATGTCCCAATTCCGGGAAAAAAGGAGCCCCCCCCCGAATATGAAAAAAAAAAAAATAATCCAAGACCTGATTCAAAAATTTCCCAAAAACTTGGGGCTAAAGAGGGACGAGCACTTTTGCACTCATTCGACTATTTTCCCCCAATTGTGGGACTACAGTGAGGAACAAGGGGGAGCGGGTTTCCCCCCAGGATATTGCACCATGGGGAAAATCGATACCAGGGCAAAAAGGAATGTCGCATATGCGGATTACTGCTGGCCCTTTAAACGTAATGGCCACAGCACGCACAAAAAAAAATCAAAATGGTCAACATTCCGATCTTTACGCAAAAATTTTACTACATCATTAACAGTCTCGCTGGTGGGTTTTAAAGGGAAGTAAGTTTATTTAGGTATACACAAAACAGTTACATAAATTTCATCATACAGCATATGTGTAGAGAACCGATACCCAAAAAAAGTCAACAGAGTGATTTATTTCCTTTGGGGGTCCTTTTTACCTTATTATTATATAAAAAAGGTTTTAATATTTTTTATATTCTACAATGAAATAACACTTATTATCATACTAAAAAACTATTGCTCACCAAGTCATTAAGACATTTAAATACGGGGTCTTACAAGGAATAAGGTAAAATTTACACGTATTTTAGCTAAAAAATAGAAAATCATTCCCCTCCCTTTCTGTATACATTCATCAACACCTTTTGGCCTTTTTCTTAAACTGGTTCACGCTATGACTGCTTTGCATGTGCGGTAGTCTTTTCCCAAAACCTTTTTGCTGTACAAAAAAAGGGTGTTTGAACCCGGCCACTGACTGTGGGACACAAAGTTGTGCCTCCCCCCCTAGACTATTTGCTTTGGTTCCCAACCTTGAAAAATTACAGCAAATATTCGGAATTGTTTGTGAGCAATTTTATAAACTATTAGCCCCATTTTTTACCCCTTTCAACATTCGCATACCAAACTGCTTAATTCTCCGGGCCCCTACCTTTTCTCTTGGTCCCCCCACCCAAAGGGAGAATCTTACGTTTTTTTCGGGGTGATTTGCATCTATCTTTCTTTTTTTTGTCAAGGCAGAGACCAAAAAGAAAACGAACCATATGGCATTGTATAAGGCTAGACATGGGTCCTGCGAGCCCATGGGTAACACGTGCTTGTCAACAGGAACTTCTTTTTTGGCATTCGTTTTCTTTACACCCTGCCCCCATAAATTCTCCTGACCCATGCATGTCAAAGGGTTTTCCCAATTTTTTTACTGATAAACCAAGGATGGGCTCCCCTTTACATTGACTTTAAAATTTTTTACCCTTCTCATTTTATTTTCGTCCCAAAAAGAGATGGCTTCAGTTTTTCCTTGGTGTAATGATAGTTTTTTTTCTATACCATTTACGCAGGACTCCATTTTCCAGTGTTAAAACTTTAGCAAACGTGGGGTCACCTTCACTAACAGACACTGTCACTCATACAGTGGGTTTTTGCATTTGACCTGATGGCATATCATTGACGAACATAAAAAATAAGGACCCAGAAACTCCCTTTGGGGAACTCCAAACATGTTATCGCAGGGGTTCTGATTCGTTTTGTTTTTTGACTATTTGTCCCGTCAAAGGGGAATTTAAACCAGTCTACAGAACCTTCCCGAAGCTTAAGTTTATTACAAAATATTGTGTTGCAGATCGGGGCCCGGGTAAGGTTACCAATCCCATGGGTTTCCCCCTTTTTGCTTTCAGTTCTCAGGAAATCCATCGATTAAAAGGGGGAGGTGTCGTTTAGTAGGATCTTCTAAAGCCCGATTGATAGCTAGGAGAATGTTGTTGCATTAAGTATTTAAACACTTGAGAATAACCGCCCTCCTAAATTTTTAGATATTATACTGGTTACTAACGGGCCATAGTTGCTTTACATCAGACTAATTTTTCTTGAAGATAGAAGTGATCGGCCCCTGAACCCCCGTACTGTATGGGGTGATTGATAGATTTATTATGTAAAAGGGGATTGCAGCTCAGAAGCCCATTTTTTAGGAACTTAGACGGGATTATCAGGGCCTGTCTTTTAGTTGGTTTAACCTCTTGTTTTTTTTTGAATAAATCATGAATAACTTACTAGTTGACAACTGTTTGGGTTACCCTTTATTGGTATAGATGTTTGAAATTTACAGAGTCTGTGTTAAAGGGGATTTGATGCAGCTGGTATTTCTTACTATTTGATGCAAAAAAAGATGTTGTAGTGGAATTAAGCAATTTGCCACCTTAGATGTTTCGGCATACCCCATTAAGATATGAGTACTATGTTAGACCTACTACGGCTTAGGCTATCCCCCAAATTTTAGTTTTTTCCAGAGCTTTCCTGGGTTAGCTTTACCTTCAATTTTTGAGCATAGTGCTTTGCCTTTGCTCCTTTTAAAGTCTTGTACCGTTTTCCCCCCCTTTGGAAATTCCTTTATGCGCAATATCCTGTCCCGTTTGCTTTAAATCTTTTTTGCACTGCTCTGAATTTCATATTTCTAATATCTCATAGCTCCAGGGGGCATTCTTCGTTTAACCAACCTCTTTACTGGGCATATTATCAAGGGTGGGATGAACATTTTTTTGGGGAAAATTTTTTCCCAGGGATCGTTTACGCCGTGCAACTTGTTTTCCCTGCCAGTCACAATTGTGTAGCCTTTTACCATGTTTCTTTTCGTATTTCATTGACCCCTTTTTATTTTCCTGTTAGGCCTACCTATCCCAGGATTTTTTTTGGTGCAGTAAATGATGAAATGATCACTAAAAACCTTGGGAATGCCCGCTGACAATGTTCTCAGAGCGGTTACAAAATATGTGGGCAATTAGGGGGCTGAAATTGTGATCCGGGGTTTGGGGTATTAATTAGTTGAGTGTAACATTTAATCCAGAATTTGCTTATACCTTTTGCATAGCCCCCCTTTTTTTGCTGCAAAACAATATTAAAGCGCCAATTTTTTCTCGCAATTTTTTCACTCCGGGCAAGACCGGAAAAGTCTTCTAAAAACTGGTCCCGGGAGAGGGCGGAAAATAGTTCCTACAAGAGGGTTTGGTCTTAGAAACAGCACTTCAAACCAAGAATCCCATTTATTGTTATTTAAAAACAGGTCGGGTTTTTAACAAAATTTTCTAAGTAGGCACATCCCCACCACCCTTCGTTCCTATCTAAGCGTTTTTTTTTTAACCATCTTTTGACCCCGTTCATCACCGTACATCCAACCCAAAATTCAGAGATGTTTTTAAAATCCGCCAATTTGTTAGCTGAACCTAATCTCCCGCCCCTTAGGGAAGAAGGGATCTGCATTTACATGAATAAAGTGAAGGGCCCTTTTTCATAAAACAACATAATCATCAAAAAGGCAATGGGTCATTTTTATTTAAAAATTTGGTAAACAATCAGTGTGCGGGGGGATCTGGACCTCTAATTTGCAGCCTACCCATTTTTTTTCGACTGTAATCATCATTAAAACTCAAACTTTGGAAACAGGCTTCAGGGGGGGGTAGGGAAATTTCCGCCGCGCCACCAAAAAAAACGAAAAAATAGGAAATTTTAGTTTTTAAAATACTAAAAAAAGCTCAACTCTTTTGGGAACACACTGGTACCAAAGAATGTTCTAAAGTTTTTTACAAGAAATTATATCATTTTTTCAGGGATGGGGACACGATGTTGGACCGACTGCTCACGGCCAAAATTTTTTTGGGGGTTTTTTTTCTTGTTTTTTAAACGCCTTTTTCCCTTTCATTATTCTTTCTAATATAAAAAGTGACTATTTTGGGGATCAAAAACAGTACGGGGGCTTATCCGCAGACTTGTGCTACCGGGGAAACCGATGGGAACGCTCAGCATGTTCCAGCGCCTGAGGTGCCAGCAGAATCACCCCTTTTTACGCTCATTTCAACTCTACGGCTTATTTGTCATCAAATTGATCTAATATGATATAAAAAAACACCTAAAAAAACATACAAACATTTTTATACCCAGGGTGAAAAAAATAGGCCAAAATATAAAAGATTATCGGGAAAATTTTGATAAATATTGATCCATGTCCCATTCTTTAGTCTCTGAGTAAGAGAAAACGGTGTTTTGAAGAGGATAACTGCACTAGAACATCAGTTTACTAAGAAATTTTTTTTTTTTTTTTTTTTTTTTTTTGAGACGGGGGCCGGCCGGCGCTCTCGGCCGATATCTCGGAAGTAACTTATTCACCTAATGTCCAAGCTTCTCGCTTTATTACTGAATTAAATGGAATATAATACTCACAAAAGTTGTAGAATAATGATTTCTCTATTTATCGTTGAGCAAATTTTGGAAATATTCCAAATACTTTGGGAGTTATGTGGGAGTAAAGGGCAGATTTTTTTGCAATATTCCAGGAACTAACAAACTTTATTTTTTTGTGAAATAAAGATAAGTTTATTTAGAGGAAAGGGCTCAACGAATATTAGTATAAGCATTGTTCTCTCGGCACCAAGTGTCCAAACAGCCCTACGTAGTCCCATATAAGAGAAAGTTTGGCCACAAGGGCATTTTCAGTAAATCAGTCATTTATCAGTTGTTGTTTGAGGTATATTTTTGATAAATATTTTCAAGAAAGAGTGAAACGACTTTGTCTTGTGTACCAAAACTGAAGAAAATCGGACAGTAAACAACAGAGTTACAGATTTTGCCCTACTGCCCCCTTCAGTGTTGTGAGAACTCTTATGTGCGAATTGTGACTGGGGATATACCTAGTGAAACACTGGAAATAGTTTTCCGTTTTGAAAAGGCCCTCACAGGCCTCTGCTTCCCCCCTGCCTTTCATTTTACCTCAGCCTTTCGCCTCTATCAACATACAGTGTAGAGGTGAATTTTGCTAGTCCACTGCTACTCGTGCCTCTGAAAATGCGCACAACTCATCCCTGTTTCGAATACAATTAAACAAAACAACGGCAGCTTCACCATCTCCGAAGTCTTAGCAAGAATCCTCCTGAAAACAGTAAACCCTGCCATCACATAGTCTCTCCTGTTATACTACACAAAGCACATTACAGAGAGTGAACACTGAAACAAGCTGCCTCTTTCCAGTCTATGTTTGTCCAACCTATTTTTATGTTACCCAAGTAATAGCTTTTATATCCTTTTACTCTTGTACGAATTAATTGCTCTACCTTATTGTATTACTTTTGTCACTATCACTACTACTACTACCACCACCACTAGTGAACATCGATATGGTACCTCACTAGTATTGCACCTCACTCTGAGCTTTTGTTTACCCTCTGTGTCCATGTATTGTTTGTAATGGCTTGATAAAGCTCCTGAGAGCGAAACGTTGCAACAATAAATGTCACATTAGTTGCACTTTGTGTCCTTTTACTTTACATATTGTCGTAAAATTCTACCAACTTTATTCAGCATTTATAGACAAACTTCTCACTCACGAATATGCCAACATCAAACTCCGAGCTGCCCCACCAAGGGCACCTAAAGTGCTTATTGTCATCTACAACGTCAACAAGCACTTGAATCCTCAATATCTGGCGTCAGAGCAAGTTGCAAGCCCTCGTCGACTTTCCAACTGTCTGATATTAGCTGAGTGGACTGGCCAGGGGACTCTGCCACGCTGTATTCACTCCCATGCAGCCTTCAACAGACGCTATTACATTGCATTGTACAGACCTCCTCAACGTCGATGTTATAAGTGTCAACGCTGGGGCCACATCGCCAGGAAATGCCCATCTAAGTCACACTGGTGTGCAGTGTGTGCCAATGCTCATCCTTCTGAACGGTGTTATGATATGATCAAACAGCAACAGACTGTTGCTAAACAATGTATCAATTGTAAGACCTCAGGAGTCACAGCAGCTCATGCTAACTGCAGTGTGAGGGCTGCCCACATCGCAGCCAACCGCACTTCACCCTGTACCCCTCATAATGACCCCCCAGGACTACCAGGTACCTCGGGTCTGAATACTGGCTCATGCCTGCCCTCCGACAATGGGGTTTTAGCACCTCACCTGGGGAGCACGTCAACAGACCTCCATCACGTCGGCTGTCAATACCAGCCTAGCTGAGTCAGCTGACAGTCAGCCAACGAACTCAGCTGACCGGGACTTCACGTCTCCTGATGTTCCAAGTCTTGCTCCTGTGTATACAACCTGATGTCGCGCATAAAAGTACTGGAAACACAACAATTTCTCCTGAAACAACAACTTGAACAACACATGGAAAGATGTGTAGAGTGTACCAATAACAAGATTGTCACAATTTGTGAAAGCAGTATAAGGCTTCTGAACAAGGTGGGGGTGATGTTCATAATTTCTGTAATGACAATATAATACTTGTCTTGATTCAATTCAAATTTAATTCAATTAAAAGTTTATTTTCTATAAAAATTTAAAAAATTTAATTTCAGAATTTGGTTTTTGGGTTTT